>JBAMJV010001937.1:0-180177 GCA_037951105.1 Echinarachnius parma
CCCAAAACTTACTCTTGACGGGAGAAAAAAAAATGAACTACTTTCGTTGACTTTTGTTCGAGGACATAATGGCGAGATGATGAGGAAGCTATGCATTGATTTTATCACGCTGGGAGGACGATCCATATATCTACGTGGTATACCGTCTACGTCACGGTGCGACCAAGACCATTGGTTAAGAATCCTGTAAGCGGGGGGGGGGGGAGGTTGTCCGTTGAAAATTTTCGAAGCCGAGGACCAAGAAATTACAACATTTTCGAGGCCAAGACCGGGATTCTTCGCAATTTTCGAGGCCGAGACCAGGTTCCTTCCAAAATTTCGAGGCCAAGACCAGCGCTAATGATGGTCGAGACCGCTAAAAAGTGGTCTCGAGACCAGCTACAATTGGGAAAGGGGGGCGTTCAAACCCCTCAAAGCAGCCATTTTTTGGTCAAAGGGGGGGGGGGTTGAACCCCCCAAACTCCCCCCCCCCCCCCCTCCTCCCATGGTACGCCCTATGCCCTCACCCTATGTAGCCTAAATTGATTTCACAAAGACAGAATTTCAATATTTGGGAGGGAGGGAATTATGGAGTAACATGGGTGGGCGGGGGCAATGCCCCTTGCTGTCCTGTGAGAAATTCTACCCCCACAGCTGTCTCATGTGTTCGGGCAAATCATGTTATTTTCAGACTTAACCATTGAAAACATATCATTTATGGACATCATCAATGTCAGTTGAAAAATGGGAAGGATAATTACTATTCTGGCAAAAGACCTCTGCCCCCCAGAGGAAAATGTGTTCATACTGCCATTCTGAGAAGCCTGCGCGAGATACTACGTGCTGGGCGCGGGGGGATGATGCACTTTCAGGTCGGATTTGAGTGCTATTAAGGATGCAATTCGTGGGAGCTCCAACAAAAGATGATTTCAAATTCTTGAATTAATAAATATAAAGATATCAATATACGTACTTGTTTAGATTATGTGTTATTATGGCGTAACTTTTTTCATTGGACTGCACGACAAAACACCCTTATTGTCGTATTCACGTGTATCCTCCGATACAGATCATCTTCACCTAGTATGAATACTCCAGAACTTCTTTTAATATTTGTTATTTAAAAACAAGAAAAACAAAGACAAATATTTTAAAACATTTACAAGTAAGTGCTCAAGAACGCACACATACACGTATATACACACGTACTTAATACGTGTGTACAAATTGTGCCTGCAAACAATTCCACATATTAAAGGGGTAGTTCAGTGTTGGTAGAGAGGGCGCTGCACAACACAATTTTTTCGTAAGGTAATGACAAACTGAGTGTTGAATTTTAAAGAACATGCAATTTTAATGGCAGAATAAACTTTATTTGGTCAAAATCGTTTCAGAAATAGCTGAAATACACGATCGTATTTATTTGGGCCCCAAATAAATACGATGATTTTTTGAAGAAAAAAACAAAAAATGCTTACACTTTTTCAAAGATTTTAAAAAGCGGTTTTTAAATAGTTGTTGATGATCTCTCTATTATTTCAACAAAACATCACATGCATAATTTTGTATGAAAAATGGTTGAAACCAATGCCTTATTAGAGAGCGCCCTCTTGTGTTTTAATGGGGCTTTTTGAATGATTACAGGCTTTTTACTTAGTCGTTTTTATTTTTGTATACCTTTCGAGCATGGTGGTTATAAATATTAGTTTGTTATGTTACAGTGCAGGTTTTGGTTACTAAAGTTCAGCCTTACCAAAACTGTACTACCCCTTTAAACAACTGATATTTCTAGGTTGCTTTACAAATTCCGTCTGCATTTTTTTGTTTTTCGTGTTTTGTAATCGAGAACGGCATCGCATGTGAACTGCAATTTATCCACGTACTTTCTGTCTCAACTTCAGCAGGAAAAAATGTAACATTTGTTGGGCCTTAGGCTGTAGACAAAAATAAATGTGGTATGTACAAATTCGACATCTCACCGCGAAGCACAATACATGATGCCAGGATCGATTGAGTTATAACCGCCATTTAAAAAAAGAAAAAGAAGAAAACGTCAAACGAAAAAGAAAAAAGTAACAATTTTGTTGTGGTGGTGAAATTTGCGTGCAACCTGCTCCCCCAGACAATAGACCGGTCATTAGTAGGGGGTGCTGATCCGCTAGCAGGGTTCGATGTCACAAATCCGATTAAGGGTCCCGATCTTTTCACCCCCCGACCCAACCCCCCTACAATTCACAGGTTAGCGTTCAATTAAAAGACCCGCCAGCGAAACCAATTCTTTGCGCTAAATTCCGACGTTGACGGGGTTTTGTTTGTTGGTCCCTCTATTGTGACTAATACAGTCGATTACAAGGGCTTAGTATAGGCGCTTTACATATTATTTTCCAGTATTCCACTTTCGCCCGACGTAGGTGGTACGGTTGCCTGATGGCTTAAAGGCACATTCCGTTTCCGAAAAAATCGCGGTGTCGGTGTTCTGCACGTTATATTAATAAAATCCAAATAACAGTATTGGGAAACGCCCCACACACCAACTAAAGGAAAATACGCTTTTATCACCTACCATGTGAAAGAAAATGTCATAACTTATCTGTTAATGTAAAGATTTTGACCAAAATGCTTTAAAATTGACCAATTGAGCAATAACATGTTTGAAATCAAACAATCGGTTTACCATAGATTCAATTCAACCTCATATACGCTGCATGCAAAAATTATCGTATATCCAGCACTACCCAGCCCGGCGGAGAGGGGCGAACGGGCAGTGAATTTGGGCCCAATCTCAGCGGCGTGCTGGCGGCGTGCATCGAAGTTTCAACCGATATTTCTCCATTTAATGCTACTAAGGTTCGAATTTTACCACACAAATCCCTTTTTTATACTATTTCAACAACACTGATCAATTATACGTCTGGCCAATATACGTACTGTAGATGCTTTCGGTAACTTTCCCAATACCGTTATTTGGCTTTAAATGTTATATCACACAAGCTAATTAGTATATATTCTGTTTACTTGCATTTTTCTATCAATATGATATGCCATCTTTTACATCAAACATCAGTAAGTGTTAATTAGTCACCATCTAACGTAGATAGCTATAGTAAATGCATTCTTGTTAGCGAGTTTCCTTCAGAATAGTTTGATTCCGAAATATATTTCATCCATAAAATACACTTTTTGTTCGTTATGTAATGAGTTAATTATTTATTTTATTTGTAAATTGTGAGCTAAAATTGTGTTTTCAATTCGTCGTAATGGTTAACAAAATAATGCATCAAATAACAAATGTATGCATGCAAATTAATCAGTTGTAAGGTCCAATATAGAATTGAATTTTGTGAATTTAGTGTTAATTTAAGGTTAATATTCACTACTTTCGCCTGAAAGCTAGGCTATAATTAAGCGCATAATTCATGTAATAGGTGATTACGACGGCAGGCTAATCATGTTCTTATAACATACAATTATGTGTTAAAGTATCGATCCGCGTGTGAAACGCACCCGCGATACAGACCTCTCTATGACAATACATGTCCGCCAACACTCAAAACGTAACTTTGTTGACATGTACAAAAACGGACGACGGGTTGATAAACTGTGTGTCATTTTAAGCGATGTGTAAAAATTCCATGGTAAATGAGTGTCATCATCATGACCGAGTAATGAGCGAGAATGCAAAGTGATATTCACTTACTCGTTGCACTAACTTCGTACACCGTTGAAATTCTCCACAGGAGACATTAAAATCCGTTCAAACATCCAGTTCAAACATGCATATATTTATAACAAAATATAAATTAAGAAAACAGAAACCTGTTCGATACTACTATTGGTAATACGAATACAACGAGATCTGTATGTGAGAACCGCTGGAGCTCTAATTATTTTTTTCCGATTTTGACACTGCTTTCAAGGGGAACAGGATCAGTGGTCTTTATAAGGCGGGTGGTCTTCGTAGAAGGTTGGTCCCGAGAGCAGGTTTTTACTGTGTATACTCATCGAAGTAGCCTTCACTGCCTTATAACGTGTATAATTATGTGCTAGTATTATAACATTCTTTGAAATTTATTTATACGACAAATCTATACTCATATCCACCAAAATGTTGCAGTTTTTAAATTATGACACCGTTTACACTTAATTGGACCAGATTAGCCGTAACTCGCTCGATACGTGCGAATAAAATGTGCAAGTCGTCTGCGAGAACCAAGCCAGGGCCAACACACGATCTGTATTGTGGCGTAGCTACGGGGGTTGAGGCAGGATGGCAAGTGCCCCCCTCATAATTCCTGACCCACAAAATGGTACGTTAAAGGGTAAGAAATACATCAAAGGTGCCCCCTAATCAGTATGCACACGTCACTATCAGTAACACAAGGGCAACAAAATAAAGAAAAACTAAAGACATACGGTGCACAAAGTGTACCCCAATACTTATTGCCGTGTGCACCCCCCATCTCCCCCCCCCCCCCCCCCCCCCCCCCCTCATCTCCTACCCCGGCCTCGAATCACTGTGTCCTCCCTTCACCACTGACCCCACCCCACCGTTAATCGTGATTAGTTTTAGATTTGACATCGCGTCGCATTGCATTGTTGATGAAGAAATCAATTTCTGGCCCCCCTTTCCTTTGATCTCCCCGAAAGGGGGTTCTATACCAGCTCGTGAATCGACAATTAGTCAATTTTATACGCGACTTCATGCGCCCTTCTTTGAAACTGTTACCTTCGCGGGACAAAGGGCGCGGTTCGATTGGAGAGGAGAAGAGATATATAGAATTATGATGAAGAAAGAAGAAAAGATTGCGAATAAAATAGGTTGTAGACCGTCTCGATCACTTGTAAGTAATGACATGACTGACTGAGATTAAAGGGATAGTACAGTTTTGGTTTAGAGGGCGCTTCAAGAAATTCTTTTTGTGAGGTAATGAAAAACTATAAAGTGTAATATTTGAAAAAGCATATGATTTTAAAGACAAAGGCGTGGTTCGATTGGAAGGAGGAGAAATAAGAAATTATGAAGAAACGATCGAAAATAAAATATGTTGTAGACCGTCTAACTTGTACGACATGACTGAATTACTGACTGACTGACAGATTCAGGATCATGATGAAACGAGACGAAGATATTAACATGTCATTGCGTCGCCAGAACAATTACAATGATATAGGGTCGCCTTACTTGTATAATTATGAATAACCTTTTTTTTAACCTAATTTATTAATAATATTAATGGGGATAAGAATTAGAAACAGTAAAAGATGAACGTTACATTTTGTCTTAAATACTGTAAATAAAGATGCAGTGTGTTTTCTTTACAAGCTCAGCATTTTAGTCCATTGTATTCCACCTATATATCTACGCCGATGGAGCTATCGGTGGTGGTGGTGGGGAGGCTGTTGGCTCTCGCTACACCACTGTTCTGAGATGCATGTCTTCACGTTTCAAAGAGAGAGAGGGAGAGACAAAATAGATGGGTTTTCTTTCAGTGCTGGTGATGGTGGTGGTGGTGGGAGGGGGGGGGGGGTGTGGGTGGGCCTCGTTGGGGAGTTTACCTCTCGCTACGCAACTGTTCCGGATTCGTGTCTTCAAGTTTCAAAGAGAGAGATGGGGAAAAACTAGATGCGTTTTGTATCGGCCCAAACGACATTTTGCATCTTCACAGCAAGCACCCGGTTTTTTTTTATCAACCCAAGCGACCTTTCACATATTCACATGCAGCAGTACCTATAATGCTCTGGTAACACCAATTATCAAATCATCGTAACACTAAATAAGATGTTTTTTAGTCCACATAGCAGTGAGACTCCCAGTTTATCCTGTTGACGCTATATACAAAGAAGCCTATGATTCAAGTTCTTTAGAAACGAACGGCTGAAATCGGAAATTGAAGACACATAAATTATTGCGAATAATACAAGTCACATATTATATTATGTTGCTCAATCGAATCTTTAGCCCCAATCATTTCTATCAGGCGCTATTATTTGGCGAATCTTGTCTAGTATGCTCCGCGGGGAGTTGAGATGTTGTGCATGGCGACTGTTATGAGTTAAGTTGTATCGATAACGACTAGGTTTTGTTTGTTTGTTTGTTTATTTATTTTTCTTCATTTAATCACTGTATAATTATGTAAAACGAATGCCCGCTCTCAGCTGAAAAGCTGTTTTCAGCATGGCCGTGCATGAACAAAGAATAAATACATAAATACAATTACAGATCATAAAATATAAACATGAATTTAAAAAATGGGGAAATTGAACGTATTTACATAGTTAAGAGGTACCATATATATTAGGAATCATTTACAATTTATAAACGATAAGCGCATAATAGGACACACATAACGACTAGGTGCTATATTAACTAGTATAGTACTAGTAATAATATAGGGAAACCCCCTCCTGCAAGATACCTTCGGGAATGCTCCGTTGGGAGTTCCAAGTACACTGAACCGAGGGCAAGGGTCAAAAACCTTCTCGAATGGGGTCATCGTAATAAACAAAATTATGAAAATACAGGTCACGTAACGAAAAATATAAATCAATACTTATGAATGATACTAACTTGAGCTTATTTTTTTTTGTTTTAAAGAATGTCAAGTGTAGTGAACAGATACACATCGAGTCGCCATTTTGAACCAGGCTAGTTTGTGGGCGCTGCATACCACTGAGCCCGTGCATTGTGTATTCCGTACATTGCACAGAGCGCTCGCAACATGGCATCACACATCTAAATTACGATTCGAAGTACCTTTAACTATCTTTCTGGAATGTATATTACCAGCCATTATTTCTTATATCCTCAAAATGTTATATTGTCGAACTCACCATCGTGGAAAAAGCAGAAATATCGAGCAAGCCCAGCAGATTCTCAATATCGGAAGGTCAAGATAGTACAAAAGGGTCAAATTCCTACATGGTCAAATGATATTTAAAGGGGTAGTACAGTTTTTGTCAAACTAAGTTTTATTAACTAAATTATCATTCAATACAAATAGTTATAATTCAACGATGCTTAAATGGTAGAAAAGCATAGAAATAGCTAGGTTAGAAGCATCTTTTCATTAAAAAAGCAGCCATTAATTTACAAGAGGGCGCCCTCTAGACATGTGAAAGCTTCAAACATTTCTTATAGTACAGTTTTGGATTAGAGGGCGCTTCAGCAAATACTTTAGTTTTCGATTGTGTATACAAGTAATTTTGTCCTGACTTTTGCATTACTATGGTACACACCTGAAAAAAAGTGGACAACGAATCGCGAGTCAGTATATATGAGAACAGCGTGCTCGTATTATCGAAATGTCGTATTTGGTACATTTGAGAACACGACACCCCTCATCTCTAAAGTACGGTTTAATCTATTCTATTTTGCTATAACGTGCATTCTTCATAGACCCTGGCCCAAATATGTTCGGGAACAGTCCTGAATGGGGTACTAATTCGGATGGGGAAAAATTCAAATACGATGTTTTGGTTCAAATGGAATGCAACAATAACATCATCATTACGTTATCATTTAGCAACGAACCGAGTGTGTATATATATATACACACAATAACATATTTTCGCTGGATAGTATTACACACAACGTAGATATTATTTTGTTAGCTAGGCCCCTAGGTACAGAACTATCAAGTGAAATTGGTGTACTTCACTTTCGATTACAAAGCATGCGCGCAAAGGTCATGCAATTCATTGATTGATTGGAAACAGCTGATGACAATAGTCGAAAACTACAGTAACAACGAAATACATATATATATAAATATATTACGCTAGTTACGCCTCGCCTCTAGTATTCCTTTCACCTATATATAAATATGTATATATATGTATACAATCGGTGACCCATTAAACGAATTAAAAAGTAAATTTATAGGCAGTATTAATTTTGACAAACTTTAAAGCATTCTAATTATAGAAACATTGGAAACTATATTGTCTATAAATGTAATGTATATTATGTATAAAATAGGTGACCCATTAAACGAATTAAAAAAATTTTTTTAATGAATTGTCAATATTAATTCTGACAAACTTTACAGAATTATAATTGTTTCAATTATAGAAACATTGTAAACTAATATTGTCTACTCTATATAATTTGCCGAGTACTAAAAGAACTTTTACATGAAAGTAACCATGGTAACACAAATGATACGATTGGATTGTTTAAAGTGTCTAACTCCACGAAAATTACTTGGAGCTTCCACATTTCTCTTCTACCGTGTTGTTTGGCTTATGGTAAGAGAATAATAAAATAGGGTTAGATTTTTTCAATGCCCTTTTAGTATGACGATATCTATCATTAATAATCATTCAGCTCAAGAGCGTTAATGAACGGTCATAAACCTCATACACGTTATAGAGTAATTCGTTGTAAAATCTGACGCAATTTTTCGCTTTTTAACCAGGAAAGCAGTGTTCTTTTTCAATGAAACTTTCACACATCATTTGGACATATCTTACAATGATTTTGGTATAGGATTGAAGTCTCAAATGTAATTTTGGGCAATATCTGACACTTTACAGGTGCACCTTTAAGGCAAAATATGTAAGGGATCCAGTAACTTTGTTAACATGTGCAAAAAGTTGAAACAATGTGTAGTGTTGTTATATGATATGTCCACTGGGTATTGTGTGAAAATTTCCAGTTATATGGCCGAGTAATGAGCAAAAATGCAAAGTGATATTCACTTATTTTGTACAGGATTACGACTATCCAGCGGACAATTTAACATCTGAACACTTCAATCAATCGTAAATATCTTTTTAACGAAAGGGAAAATTAAAAAACCGAAACATGTCACATGCTTTTATTGCTAATACGAATGCGGGAACCGCAAGAATTCCAATTAGATTTTGAATATTTTGACAATATTACTAGATCCCTTTAGATAATGTTATGAATGTACTCTATCTTTACCCGCTCATACCAACACGTCTCGTAATTTTGTATTAGATATCATCATTATGACTATTTCATCAAACTTATATTCGAAGACGTTTCTATTGGTATGCATGCTAGCATAATAATGTAATATTAGATATTAAAGGGACCTAATAACTTTATCTGAATCTACCAAACTCACTTTAAATTTTGTGTTTCTTTCATGCCTCGCTGTTTTCCACGTACCAAAAGAAATATGAAACCAGCTCTGTGTTTTTTTTTCTTCATATTATCACTTCGTTGTTGACATAATTATTGATGATTTCATTTGAAAATATGATAATTCAAACTGTGTAGATACACACCTATGGAAATGGGTCAGCAAAAACTTTTAATACACTTTCGCTCATCACTTGACTAATATGACAATGTATAACATTCATGTATCATGAAACTCTTAAACATCACCAATCAATCTTAAGTTTGACAATTTAGTTTATAGAGCCCTTTAAAGGGTAACATGATATGTTATTAGCGGATTTATCTGATAAAATGTTGAACGTTGTATGCTAGGGATGTTTTGGATAAACCTGAGATGCGCTGAAATTACTATCACCCCCTGGAGGCCCCAATATACATTTTACTAGAATTTTTTTTTTTTAGATCTTTGTCAAAATGAATTTAATTGAAATTTAGATTTAAGTTAATTTAATGAAAGTGTGTGCGTGTGTGTGTGTGTGTGTTCGTGTGCGTGTGCGTGCGTGTGTGAGTGTGTGTGTGTGTGTGTGTGTGTGTGTGTGTGTATGTGTGTGTGTGTGTGTGTGTGTGTGTGTGTGTGTGTGTGTGTGTGTGTGTGTGTGTGTGTGTGTGTGTGTGTGTGTGTGTGTGTGTGTGTGTGTGTGTGTGTGTGTGTGTGTGTGTGTGTGTGTGTGTGTGTGTGTGTGTGTGTGTGTGTGTGTGCATGTGTGTATAATAGTATATACGTGTACTGTATGTGTATTTGCGTATTATGTGTACATGTGTTTGTGTGGGTCTCTATTCGCACATTTGGGCGTGTCCCCCCTCCCTCGTCCCCTATCCCCACCGGCGCCGATTCCATCCGAAAACACAATGCATTGGGGGGGCGAGCATTGTTTGTGAACAATGCTCGGCCCCCCCTATGCATTGTGTTTTCAGATGGAATCGGCGCCACCGCGCCAGTGCCTATCCCCTCCCCCAAGGAGGGGGGGGGGGGGGGGGTAAAACTGTACCGAGAGTCCAGTTTCAACCAAAGCAACTATTTCATATTTCTCGTCCGATCTTTCCCACGACACACTATATGATATTGCCCTCTCCTTTCCTCCTCATCTTTGGTATTTATGTATTTGTCTTTTCTGTTATGACCCCTTGAAAATATATTCGCAGAAATACAAACAAACACAAATCGGTCGATCGGCCCACTCTCAGTCTCTACATACCATTTTTAACTCTATCCCACCTCGATCGCGGTTCGAAGGTTCACCCAAGGGCTCTGATCTGGCGCAGTTGTGTCGCACCGCTGACTGACAACATATACGAGCGCTTGCTTGTGCCACACGAATCTCTGCGCTATGTTTTCACATTAAAGTTAGGGCGGCGTCAAATGTCATGAATGCACGTAGGGCAGCGCCATTATCTGGGATCTTGGGTGAGCCCAACACTCCCGTACATCTCTAGAAGAGCGCGCAACGTACGTATGCCATGGCGCCTCTTAAAGGGACTTAGTAACATTTGTCCAAATCATCAAAATCCAATTGGAAATCTCGCGGTTCCCTCATAACTTGTTGTGTTCGTATTAGCAATAAAAGCATGGGACGGGTTCCGGTTTTTCACATTTCCCTTTCGTTTAAAATATATTTACGATTGAAGTGTTCAGATGTTAAATTATCCACTGGACCGCTAAAACCGTGTACAACGTGAGTGTAATGAGTTAGTGAATATCACTTTGCATTTTTGCTCATTACTCGGCCATATAACGTCCATTGAACTTTAAATGTTCACATATCAGATAAAAACACTATACATTGTATAAACCACTCATCACTTTTTGCACATGTCAACAAAGTTACTAGATCTCTTTAAAGGTCCTTTTAATGCAAATACATGTTGACTTTAATGTATCTGTATAAGTGTATAAGGTACATCAAATATTTGAAAACTGTTCTACCTAAATAAGTATGTTTTGTTATTTTCTAAACATTTTTGCAATTATTTTGTTCTTCTTGCTAAGCCCCACATCTTTAAAATAAAAAATCTCCATAGTGAAATTCTGCTTGTGACCTCATCCGTCAATCACAACTCAGTTACTTATAATATGAACAATGCACCTTCGCCCAGGATGAGCGACTGCTCACAATAGTATCACATCTTTGAATACACTGTAATTATACCAGCTTTCAATTTCAATAGCAATTGCTATGTCAGAAAATCTCAACCATCATAGGGACAAGAAAAGCACTGATAAGCTATTGACATCATGTCAATCACTGGTCAGCTTACATATTATGTAAGATGACGTTGGGAATAGGACACAAATAACATACCCACAATAGCATGCCCTGCATGCTTCCATAGAATAGCTTTTCAGTGCCTTTCTTGTTATAATGATGGTTCGGCTTTTCTGACATAGCAACTGCTATTGAAAATCGAAAGTGAGTTAGATGGTAGTGTATTCAAACATGTGATACCATTGTGAGCAGGCGCTCAGCTTGGGCAAAGGTGCATTGTTTATCTTATGAGTTGTGATTGACGGATGAGGTCATAAGCAGAATTTTACTCTGGAGACATTTTTTGTGGGCGATCCCAATCTGAATGTTCAAGCTGATTTCTTGTTTTAATTACTTTTCCATTTAAAAAATTTAAGTGATTTCCATCTCATAGAACCTTTAAATAATGTTAAAGACAAATAACAATATTGAGAAACGCCCTACACACAAACAATTTTTTTTTTAAATACGCTTTTATCACCTACCATGCGAAATAATATATCATAACTTATATGTTAATGTAAATTTGTTGACCAAAACTGTTTTGAAATTGACTATTTGAGCAATAATGTTATTATTACCATAGATTTAATTCAACCACATGTTCGCTGCGTTCAAAAGCAATACGGCATATCCCAGCTAGCCACCTGACGTTGGGCCAATGTCGGAAGTTGGTTGCCGGATGTCGGCATATCGCCGTTGGCTCGAGGTTAAAATGTCCGCCAGCCCAACATCGTCACGACGTCATTTTTGTGATATATTGGCATAAGGTCATTTTCCGACAATGGCCCAACATCATGTCATGAGATGATGTTGGGCCATTGTCGGAAAATGACGTTATGCCAATATATCACAAAAATGACGTCGTGACGATGTTGGGCTGGCGGACATTTTAACCTCGAGCCAACGGCGATATGCCGACATCCGGCAACCAAATTCCGACATCGGCCCAACGTCAGGTGGCTAGCTGGGATGCTGCCACGTGCGCTCCGCATGCGAACTAGCGTTTAGCTGATATATGTATCCGTGGCGGAGACGGGCGAACGGGCGGTGAATTCAGGGTCCAATATCAGGATATTTCTGCATTTAACGATACTATAATTATAAGGTTCTGATTTTACCACACAAACCTTCTTTTTTTTTTACTTTTTCAACAGTATTGATCAATTAATTTGGTCAGTATAGATGTTTTCGCTATTGTTTGGCTTTAAAAGGGCATTTTCAATAGCCTTGTCAGAAGCATTTTGAAGCGTGTATCAGCATTTCGAATATAGGCCCAACCTATACACTGTAGTCTACCCAGACCAAACAGAGACAGTGTATAACCAAAGAGCTATTATTATAACTGTGTTTAAACATTATTATGTTACGTGTCGTTCAAAGTGCTTCTTCATGACACATATAATAAATCTCGCATTTGATCGCAACATGATTTATAGAGATTTGATATGAAAATAGACATATATGTACACAATTGGCACGAGATTTCTATTTTTGCGGTTTTGTTTTCTCTAATGATACCAACATTTATTCAACACTCTGTGAAATTTGCTGTAAATCATCTGAAAAAGTAAGACAATATTGAATCCAAGAATAACAATACTACCGTATACGAGCTTTTCTTCTCTACAAAATAATACAAATAAGAAGAAGTAAACTCAGATCTTCTCCGCTGCCAAGTTATTCCCAACATTTGTTATGTCTATCTTATCAAATTACCATTATATCAATATAAGTGTTGACATAAAAAAGGGAACTTGCAGAGTGTTTCGAATATTGTCCATTACTACAACATTATTACATTATTAGTTGGCAAAAAGGCTTTAGGTCTATGTAGACAGAAGGAAGGCGATCAGAAGGAATTGTAACTCAAATGGGAATGACACGTACGCAAGTGCTTAGACATCGACTGGATTCGAACCCGAGACTTCTTAATCGAGGACACTCGCACATCCAACCGTGCCACATCACTACTATAGTTAGTACATGGTTCAGTAACGGTTGGCGAAAAGGTCATTGTTATGATTGTATAAAGAAGAAGAAGATCGACTGGATTCGAACCCGAGACTTCTTAATCGAGGTCACTCGCACATCCAACCGTGCCACATCACTACTATAGTTATGTTCAGTTGATGGCGTAATAAGGCTCAAGGTCATTGTATATACAGTAGAAAGAAGGGAGAAGATCGACTGGATTCGAACCCCTGACTTCTTAATCGAGGACAACTCTTACCACATCGCTACTACTACATTGTTCAGTAACGATGGGCGAAGAGGTTCTAGGCCACTGTAGAAAGAGGGACGAAGATCAGAAGGCATTGTAACTCAACTGGGAATGAATCTGTCACCATAAAACGTAAAATTTAGGATGTGTTTAGAATTCTGTCAAGCTCCTCTCTAGGGCGACTAATGAATAAAGATGGCGGTGGTCTAAAGTTTGTTTATAGTGTCTGTTTTTATATAAACTGTATTGAACTCTATAGACTTGCGTGGGCGTAGACAATAAAGTGTGCATAGGTTTTATCCTGGAGAATTTTGAAATTAAGTGTTATATCTACATTGGGTGTATTTCTATTGAAGCAAATACCATTTCAAAATGATGAGAACCAATTTAATTTTGTTCATGTGTTTTACTTTGTCTGCTTCCAAGACGTAATATTTGTACATTTTAAAATTAGTGTAACAATGTTAATGATTGTGAGTTATTGGTGAACTAATGACGATGATGACGACAATGACGATGATGATGATGACTATGATAGTAATGATGATGAAGATGATGATGATGATGATGATGATGATGATGATGATGATGATGATGACCATGATGATGATGATGATGATGATGACGATGATGATGATGATGATGATGATGATGATGATGATGACGATGATGACGATGATGACGATGATGATGATGATGATGATGATGATGATGATGATGCTTACAAATGTAGCCCATCATTTGTATGGCGCTTTTTAACCATATAACATATTCAACGGTTTTTTCCTTCTACATGTTCTAGAAAGGAATTAGCATCTGAACGATGTGTTTGTCGTTATTAGTATGTTTTGAGGTTGTCGGTAAGTCTTGAGATGATATAAGATGGATATGAGTGGGGAGTCAGATGAGGAGTAAGAGGATGTGAAGGAACGGGGATGTAGAAGAGGGGGATATGAGAAAGAGGGTATAGGAGGAGGAGGAGGAGAAGGTTGGATGGTTATATGCTTTTGTGATTATTTACGCCTAGGACCGCCCTTTATCGTCACCATGACCATCCGATAGACGCAGCCAGGGTTCGAACCCGCGCCAATTAGTGCGAAGAGCGGAGTTCTGATCGCTTGATTAGAACACCTCCTTAGGCATGTTAGGAGAAGCAGGAGGCGGATGACTTTTAACGCATGCATCGTTTTATTCTGTGAGTGTGACGTCCAAATTGCAATTGTTATTTCTGGTATTCGCGTGTCAAAATTCATCGTCGCTTATTGCTACGACGATGTTATGGTATTTCCCCCCTGTGTTGACATTCGAGGGGTGTTATGCGGCCAGTTGGTGCCTGGAACACTGGGCTAGGTGAAGGGGAGAAACCGCTAGGATATATAAAGTCTTAACCCTCCAAATTCGAAACTTTGACAATGCCATTAGGGTTTCACACACACCACGCGCCTGTGGTACTGCGATAGTTAATCATGTATGGTGACTTTGAAGAGACTTTGTTGTCCCCTTTTAGAGAGAAATGCAACATGGGTATGGAATGCGACTTGGTAGACTGTTTGCTTGCCAAAGTTATCGCGCCAACGGCTACTATTTTGACCCCTTTATATACCAAGAAGTGCAGCGTGAGAGGTGCGCTTCAAAGGAATCTAATAACTGTGTTGACATGTGCAAACAGTGATGAATGTTTGATAAAATGTGTACTGTTGTGATCTGATTTCCAGTAATGTGTGAACATTTCACGTTTATGGCCGAATAATGAGCGAAAATGCAAAGTGATATGTGCTAACTCATTGCACTGACTTTGTATACACAGTTATACATTTCCAGTGGATAATTAAAAATCCAAACACTTCATTCGTAAATATCTTTTTAACGAAAGGGAATATTTTTTTTTTATGTATGCTTCTTTTGATAATACGATTACAACAAGGTATTATAAGAGAACCACTAGAGTTCTGAGTAAGTTTTGTTGTGGATTTGGACAATGTTACTAGATCCCTTTAACTTCCAATAAGCACGATAAGGGTCTGTACTCTTCTTTGCCCTCTTTTTCTCTACCCTGTTCTATCCGTTCATTTATCTCTCAATAATATTTGTATTCCATTCCTCCCTTCTCCCTTCCTCCCAACCCCTCCCCCTCTCTTTATTCCCCTCCTCCTATATCATACCCCTCCCGTCTGTGTTTCCCTATATCTTTCTCTCTTTTCTCTCTGAATATTATTGTCCGCTCTTGCAAAAAAACAGTTTCTGATCGGGGATCAACAGGATTATCCTCAACTTTGTCTTGGGATTAAGGGATCAGCTACCCCCGTTTTTCTACCTTCTACCTGACCCCATCTTGGCCTGGCTAACCGTATCCATAGACCCCTTCCATCCACCCTTCATCTTCCTCGGTTAGCCGCTTGTCTCTCTGTATCACCCCCCTTGTCAAATCATTTTCTCATGTTGGCATTATAGGGACATTTTCTCGACATTTTGTTGCTGACATTTCGAACAATTTTCGCGAAATCTAAACAAAATAAGGCGTACATTTTGCGAGAAGGGCGAAACTTTCGCGGAAAAAAAAATTTGGCGAGAATTTCGCGAATGTGCAGTCATTTTCGCGAAATGTTCGCGAAAATGTCCTTATAATGCCACCATACTTTCTGTCTTCGAATGTGTACACTATAATACTAGTAATTCGTAACTTTGTTGTCACTTGCCCGGATTGATGTGGGGAAGTTTATACTACTAGTTATATAACCGTATTTTGTCCACTGTTAAAATTGTAGACACAGAAATACAGGTTCAAATTTGCAGCCTTGAGAGTGAAAAACGCTCAAGGTGCCAGCGTTTGGTTTCCCTATAAGCTCGCAACTCCAACTCGGCTCATGCAGTTCAAAGTGAAATGACTTCCCGAACGTAGAGAAAGAAGAAAATGATTTACGAGCACGGCGATTGGTTTAGATTAGCAATATGATTGTTTGTAATTTTCGTTGGTCAAAGGCCTTTTCGAGACACGGGGTGGCCTGAACGGCGAAGCGTCTAGACCGTATCGTAGATTAACGCTCTTACTGCCATGCACCTGTGTCTTATTTATACGTTAAACCAAGGAGCTTTCTAATACCTCCTTGGTTAAAACAGTCTTTTCGTCGTATTTTGGGACTGGGTCGGTTAAATAAATAGGCAAACTTCGGAAGTCACATAACCTTTTGTTTAATCAGTTGGGAGTTTCAAGGCAGTAAATCATGCTGAACTTGGGAATGTGAGAATAAAACGCTTTATTTCCCCCATATTCTTCCAAAAAGTTTAAATAAATGCAGTAAACTCTAAAGCAATGGAGACATCATTTGTTATTTTAGTGTAGTTTAGTTTATTTGAATGACTTTGTGTCATTGTACATCGACGGTATACTGTTAAGGGAATAACCTTCGGAATAACGAACCTTTGGAATAACAAACCACACCCTATTCTGTCACGTTGGGGTAACGTTGGACAAAGAAGGATTATGTTGGTCAATCATTAGTAGTAATCGATATTAATTGTATACATTCTTACGAATCACCGTGTACGATCAAGGGGTTACTATATAGGCCCATTGTATAGTACGTAACTCTTTGGTACGATCAGATTGTTTAGCAATATAGGTTCAAAACTAAAGGTAAATCAATGTATAATTATATTTGGGACTCGACCGCTATACTATGTGGTCAAGCTCCATGTGTGATGCTAATACTGGTAGGAGGTGTTGACAGGGAGAAATTGATTGGCTTCTGTAGTGGGTTGTGTAGATGGATAAAACAGGGTTCTCATTCCGAGAATAGCTAAAAGGCGCTAAATCCACTTGTTCAACTTTGTAGAAAAGCAGGTTTCTTTGTCCAACTTTGTACGCACATGCATGTATGGGAATATGCAAATGGAACAACGTTGCATAGTTTTGATTGTCTAATTTGTCCTAAAATCTGAATTTCTAGATAGCTACGTAGCATATCAATATACTGATATCGTTAACTCAATTTTGTATGGAAAGTGGATTTAGCGCCTTTTGGAACTAAGCTCTTCAAATATTAAAGAGATCCATTAACTTTATACGATTTCCCAAAATTAGTATATTTGAGCCTTCAATCATAATTATACCGATTTCATTGTAAGAGTCTTGAAGAATGATATGTGAGTTAAATCATATAAAAAGGATAACGTTTACCTAGTGAAAACAGAGAGAATCGATGTCTGATTGTATCTCGATCGTTCGCGTTAAGTATCCGAATTCGGATACCATGGACGATTAAGAATCAGGATTCGGATACTCGTGACTACGGTCGCAAATTCAATCTTATATATCTCCATAATTAGGGAGACATTTGAAGAAAAAAAATCAAACCAATTTCATACTTCTGTTACCATAAGCCAAACAACAAGGTACAAGAGAAGTGTGAAAGCTCCAAGTGATTTTGGATGAATTTTACACCACGGTGTAGCATTTTGAGCAGTGCCCTCTACATACACACGCACGAATACCTTTAAAAGCTTGAAGGAAGTATACTTGCAAAACAGGATTTCTTTTTTCATTCAGGCAGAAATTACATCAAACTATAATTATAACATACAAATATTGTTGCGAACAGCCGGAACATTGGCATAAATCATTATACAATCGTTTAAACCTGTTTGCTGTTTGATATTAAAATTACCTTCAGTTAATACATGGTCGACCAGGTTCCAGTTGGCAATTTAACAATACAAAAATTCATGTTTGGATATGACTGTCTTAAATTTTGAGAGAAAAAAGAAGGAAATCCTAATGTAAAACGATCAATAAACACAATTAATAATGGAGAAAATACACATTATCCGTGATTATGAGAGCTATACATAAACCAAACAAAAAAAAGCTTACGCATACTTAATTGCGAGATAAGTACATAATATAAACACCTGCAACCATGCAAACGATATTTTAAATAAAGATAGAATACTAGTATGCGCACAAAGCGACGCCTAAATAATATCACTGAAATTTGAAATATATGTGAATAACAAACTACAAAAATAATGAGAACGGTACAAAATTGAAATTCAAAAAACATGCATGGCTTTTATCATAATTAGCGTGAACATGATGAAAATGTAGGTATATACGCGGGGGAGGGTAGTGGAGCTAAAGGCCAGGGGTGTGTGGGCACTTACCCCCCCCCCCCCCTTCCCCCATCCATATCGTATTTGCCCCTATATAAGGCCGCCGCACCCATTTGGCCGCCCCCCACAGGCCACCCCCAGCCCCGGCTACGCCCCCATGTAAGGGTAATCCAAAGGTAAATGTGTATTGCCTCTAGGTTCCCGTCAAACATGTCAAATGGAAAGGATGAGCATCCATCTTTTAGCGACTCTTTGCATTATTTATGAGGTGCAGAGAAAAGGCTTACACTTTCCGAGAGAGACTCAAGAGCTGTGGCGGCGTTATGACCGTAAATCTGTCTCGCGGAACCCACCCCAAACGAACTGGAAATAAGTGCTTCCCTTTTGTTTAATGTTTACATTCATTCTTTTTGTGTAAATGAAACAGGAATAAACGGCGAAAAAGGAGTATCGTGAATTATCGCTACATTTTCTAAGTGAAATATCGGCTTTGCGTGCTACATTTCGTGGCGGTTCACCAATATTAAGTGGATCGCGGCTTGTGTCGTAAGAGATGATACACGGCACAAACCATTCTCTTTTACTTTCACCTGCAAGTTATCTGAGTGTCCTTATGTTATTTTATTTATATTTATATTTATTTATTTATTTGCATTTTATTCCACCAGGGAAGCGCTACTCAACCCTCTTTTCAGTCTGTTCTTGGAATAAAAATATAACAGCAAATCAAATACAGTGTATTTACAATAATACAAGGCAATATAATTCTAACCATTTTTTGGTATATAATTGGTTATTTTTTGTAGCGTTAATACTTTTAATATTGGTATTCGTATATTTTTTCCCCTCAGGCGCACACCGTATTAGTTGTATTATTTTCCGCTTGAAATGCGCTAAGAAACACCAGTATAAAGCGCTACATAAATATTATGTATTATTATTATTATTATTAAACATCATACTGATTAACCCAGTTAAATTTACAGCAGGAAGGTCGTACATAATTATTATCAATAGGAATATGTTAATTGGTGAAAAATGAGGCAGACTGTAATGAAGAATCGTATGGAATATTATTATTACAATACAACATAAGCCGGGTGCAGCTAGACAGAGCCGACTCGACCAGTCGGATTGGCTTTGTGCGCATTGCCAGTCGGTAGCCAAAAGGCCCCGATTCAACATATTGAATCGGCCGCGAATGAATCGGACAGACTGTGGCTTTCAATCGGGTCGGGTCGGATCGGCTCGAGACGACTCTGTCTGCACTGGGCTAAATACATCTCAGAAACTATGGAGACATTTTTTTTTTATGTTTCATGCTTCTATCGGGAAAAGTAAACAGCAAGTTGGTAGAATCACTAAGAAGTTCCTAATAATTTTGGTCGATTTTGACAAAGTTACTAATAAGTCCCGTTAAAGGGATCTAGTAACTTTGTTGACATGTGCAAAAAGTGATGAATGGTTGATACAGTATGAAGTATTGTTGTGATCTAGCTGATATGTCGACTGAATAATGTGTGTAAAACGTTAAACGGATGTTGGCAGAGAAATGAGCGAAAGTGCAAATTGATATTCACTAATTCATTGCAATGTTACACGGTTATGACTATCAAGTGGATAGTTAAACATCCAAACACTTCAATAGTTAATATATTTCTAACGAAAGGGTATATTCGAAAACCCGAAACATGTCCCATGCTTCTATCGTTGTACGAATACAACAAGGTCTGAGAGAACCGCTAGAGTTCCAAGTACAGTAAGTTTTGAGGATTTTGACAATGTTACTAGATCCCTTTGAGGACCACGTTAAAAGGAGTGGAATCTTGGGTGGGGTGGAACGATATTGCAAGAAATAACAAAGATATGACGACTTTATAGGTATTATGATATCACATTCTCTATAATTTAACAAATGAATTGATCGGACATGGATGATGTGAACTTGTACATAAAATAATTTTGAATCCATTTTACAAAATGTTGAAGCATGCCGCAGCTGGTATAAACTATCTCTCCATGACAAGCAATACACCTGCATGAAGACAACAAGTTTGACAATACTTATGGAACAGGGGGCAACACACAATGGCTGATAAATTCCTATACGTTTCGTGGGGTTAATAATATGGGAATGGGTGGGGACGAAGGTGACCTCTATAATTTGGGGCTGATTCCTAAGAAAGGGGAAAAAACAAGGCGGGTACGCCCGCTGTGCGTGAATTCATGAAACCAAGCCAACAGACTGATGATACACAAATTGGATCCCTGCATCATTATACTGTATACCATGGTGTCAAAACAGGCCTGCCGTGGCGTGGACACAAACGTTCTAGTAAATGAAATTCGTGAAGTAATTTCATTTTCATCAAAAAATTGAAAAAAACTACTTGACTTCTTTGCACAGAAAATGTCGATTGGTAGGTATGCGATTTGGCTGGGCTTAGACGATAACGACGTATACACGCTTTCCTGCCTAATTTCTCTCGTGCTGTGTCCGGCTCAGACTAAATACCCTTTCCTCATATCTAGTTCCCTCTTTATTTCCTAGCAACATTTCTTCTTTAAATTTCAGACGTCTGGGCTCGCCATATTTGTTGGGGTTCACGGACGTTAAAGAGATAGTACAGTTTTTTGTTTAGAGGGCGCTTCAAGGAATAAGTGTTTGTAAGGTAATGGAAAACAAAGTCAATAATCTGATAAGGCAGACAATTTTAAAGACATAATAAACTTTGTTTGTTTATAATCGGTTCAGAAACAGACAAAATATCCATAAATATATAAGTTTGGAAAACATTTGTGCGCCCAAAATGTATTCGATAATTTTATTTGAAAATAGCCTATATGAAATCCTACATATTTTTCAAAATGAACCAAAATGGCTCTTAAATTGTTTTTGATGATCTCACTATTGAAAATTATGTTTAGCAAACATCACATTCACATGTTTTATTTTAAAATGGTTGAAACTTTCAGGTCATGTGTTTGGAGGTCGCCTTGTTGACGGTCTTGTGTTGACGATGGCCTTTTAAATGAAAACAGCCCTGTAACTTTTTTTTCTACAATTCAAGCATCATTGAATCATAAAAAAATTTAATGATAACTTACAAGTTTTAGTTAATAACATCATGTTTGACCAAAACGGTACTATCCCTTTAAGCGCTCGTTAGAAACAAAAGTAATTGGTGCTCATAATTACCAGAACTTGCGGTTACGGTTACCCATAAATCAAGAGTTCCCTACGGTCAAGGGTACGGGGGATTTAAATATGCAAATGAGTAAAACAGAAAAACGGGAACATGCAAGGTCAAAACTATATATATAGTTTTGTAGGCTACTGTATATACTTAAATTACTGGAAATATAGTTTTAAAAAAGAGAAAAGACGGGGTCCCGAAATACGTATAGCAAAACCGAATATTTCATAAATCGTACAAATTTTCCAAATGTATAGACACGGAGCAACAATGTACTGTATGTCACAAGAAAAGAGTATAGTCGTATGCATAACTGAAAATAACATTACAATGACATTTTGGTATCAAATAAAAGTTACATTACATGCAAACATCAATAATGCAAACAAAGGGGTTAAACATATGGATAAAATAGAATACCATGTGAAATCGAAAACACCGCTTACGTACTACAACTTTTTGTACAACGTATCAAATCAATGGGATAGGGAATCCATGATGAAAGCGGAACAACTTTTATAATAAAACCCATGTTAATACCCAATCTTTGAATCGCATATTTTAACCCAAAGATGAAAAGATGTAGAAACATATTCAAGGATTGTGTTTAATATATATTTAGTATTTCATATGTTCTGAATATCGACGAACAAACAATGAAACATATGGGATTAATTTAAGGTCCATCTTCTAGAGTATATATACATTATCTTTGAAATGTATACAAATATGATAATGTATATTTACATTATTTATATATATGTTTAATATTGTTGAAATAAATGCTTTTACTCACCGACTCACAAGCTGATGTTTCACAGTATACACTGAAGTAGAACACAATGACATCAACGGGCATGCAAGAAACCTTACCGAGTTCATGAGTTAAACAAAAACAGGAACAACACTAATAATGAATCAATACGTAAGCTAAACATCAATTTCAACAAACGGAATAATTTTCGAACTTGCTATGAAATGGAAGCAAAGCTGATGTTGGCATAAGTCCGATTTATAGGTTCTCCAACTTTTCGCTTCGCTTTCCGAACGACCGACTGAGTCCATCCAGAGGAGGATGCAAGTTTTAGTGGAGACCGGAACGCTATACATCATCATACATGTTGGTCCCTGGGACTGGATGTGGGATGGAACCATCGATTTACTCAAAGAACCAGAAGCGGCACCGCCCACTTGACTCGAGGCAAATGTCATCCATCTTTAGAACATTGAGAGCAAAATCACAACGCATTTAAGTGTTTTAAAAGTAGAATGGCGTTGCATTGACTATCTTTTGGATATAAATGAGCGTAGTGGAAATTGGACAATGATAAATAGTTGTATTTATTTCAAATTGCAAGATGACTGCACGGTCGTTTGACTAGATTTGCACTCTCACTGAATATTATACTAAAGTATATTGGTTCGTCTAACCCATATTCACTGGGGACAACAACACAAATATGTGTAGTTAACTCTTGATTCGTGTAAATAATAAACCCTTCTTTTTGTAATAAGAACGTGAATCGGAATGAGACCCATCTCGTCAACTTTCATTATTATTTCAAACATATAGGGAAACTGACCAGACATATAATGTAAATGAAAAAGAGCAGAGAAATATGTTTTCCGGGATTCGAACCCGAGACCTCCGGATTGCTAGACGGGATCGGGATACTTCACACATATATCCCTATATTGATGTGCCACACAAATAAAATCCCAAGAAGTTGTTTTACTATACGAATGATCTGCCAACCTTGCCCCGTCTGATATACTGCATTGATGGTCGATTGATTATCTCACTGAATAAGGAGTAATGCCACGATAAAATAACTGGAAAGGAGATTAAATGAATCCAAATATTAATTCATATTCATTGCATTCCCATTTGGACTTACGACGTCTTGACATTGGTCAAAATAATAGACTCTTTCGACACCACAATATTAAAGAGCGATCCGCCACTAACGAAAAATTCAACCAAAATAACTTGGAGCTTTCACACTTCTCTTGTACATTGTTGTTTGGCTAATGGTAACAGGATAATGAAAAGGGTTTTGATATTTCAAATGCCTCCCTGATTGTAGAGATATTGAAGATTGAAGTTATAGACGCTTTCGACTGTTTTGATACCAAATCGTTCATGGTATACCCAAAGTCGAATACTTCACGCGAACAATCGGGATAAAATCAGACATTGATTTTCTCTGTTTTCATTTGTTAAACATCATTCTTTTTCTATGAAAAATCTCACATAACATTCTCAAGAATCTTGCAATGAAATTGATATAATAGATTGACGTCTCAAATATTACTTTTTGGGGGAAAACACAGTTAATGGATTGCTCTGGAGAGGGTTGGCGGTCTTCCATATATGTTCGCCACATTGGCCCTGCGCCTACACAAGTCGCTCCATTATGGCACACCTTTCCTTAGTCATGTTAGTATAGTGGCTTTGTCGTAATTCTCACATCGCACAAAATAGTTATAGTATGGACGAGAACAAACCCGTCCTCCTCCCCTAAATCCTCCTTTTTACGAGGGTTAATTATGGTATTAAAGCTCGAGGAAATTAATACAACATTGTTCCGTGCTGATTGCCGGCTCAGAATGTTACCATATTATTGTTCAACGTTTTTTGCTCTACCTCCTTCGAACGATCACTGCGCCGTGCGCGATCGATATCTATCGATCGGCGATAATACCTTCTCCTCACCTTAAAGGAAAGTTTCTTGCGTGCACGCTGGTAATTATTTTGATGGGGAGAAGCATGGGATTGGATTAGGGTGGGAGAGTTGTAGCGTTTTGAAATGTGTATATATTTGTCGTAATATAATAACACCTGGCTCATTGGTCGTGCTAAGTAAACAGAGGCATTGAATGGACTCTGAATATGACTGTGATGTTGTTAAAAATATTAAGTTAAAGCTAGTTTTGCAAGTCTTTGATTCCTATTGAAAAACACGAAATTGTAGGCAGATAAACTGGCACCCACATAACTGAATACACGCACGTACATACAGTCATGTGCAAAGGGAGAGATTAAACTTCACTACTTAACTATCAAGTTCTATACTAATTAAAATGTCCAAAGAACTAACGTCACGGTTTGTGACTTATACTTCAGTGCGTACCGTTATAGACGGGACGATTGTTATTATAGTTGCATACGGGAACCCTATGTACCATGTATCAACCACACGGGGGTTGCAGAACTTAGGAGTCAAAGTGTTAACACAGAACTACGCGTATATTATGATGGGCGATGCAACGGTTATATTGTATAAACTTTTGCTAGACTCGTGACAACGTTCGCCGTTACCATCACGTATACAGACATCATAATTCTTCAGCAGTAATAATTGTCTATTATACAGGTAAACCATTTCGGTACTAAAGCTCCCTGGGTAAATGGTAGGCCGTTTATATCAACTATAGGAGCAATACAACTTTAGGAGAAAGCGAATTGAAATAGACAAGTCACCCTTGGAAATTAGCGCATCAGCTGTGACTGTTTTTAATCTTGTAAATATACTGGACAATTATTTATTTTGTTATGCCCTGAGACTCCTGTCTGCACCAACTGAAAGCTCATCATCAACTTGTGCGAGTGTACTCCTAGGAGGTTCAGCACAGTACCGGAAGAAGAAGAAGAAGAAGATATTTAAGAGCAATGAGAGGACATTAAACTTATAGAAACAATGATCGATTGATTGTTGTCGTTTCCAGGCGTAAACAAACGCTGTCTTTGTGTGCGGAGACCGTGACGGTGACCGTTGAAATCGATACAGGGCAAGTATCTACCCCATTACCAATACGGGGTACGAAGGGGTGTGTGGTTAGGAGCCTAAGACGGTGATGTTAGCAAGGGGTTAAGCCCTGCATGGTCACAATTGACCCACAACAAGTTCACAACAGGTTCACGACGAAAATTTGGGGGATTCCATGGCTTGTTTTGCGATGTTGTACGATAGTAGCACGAGAGTTGTACGAATAAATGGGTCTGCGACGAAAATCTATCGTGGCTTGAAATTTAGTCTACACTATTTTATGCCACGACAGATTCACAACATTTTTGTCGTACTGGTGTCGTGATAACATCATACGACAATCGTACGACAATCGTACGACATTCGTACGAAAAATAACATGTTGAGGATGCCAACAGTTTGGTGTCCTACGATATTATCTGCGACAAAACTATAGATCTGCGACTTCTCTACCGTATAATATTGTTCCATGTCGTGAAAGCATCTAATTTTCATTGTGACCACTTCCACGACAACTTCTCATCATGTCGTACGAAATATAATCACGACATAAACTGTGCATTTCATTCGACGGAATCATCGTGGGTTTCATTGTGACCAGGGCTGGTGTTAGTTAAACAAAAACCCCAGCGAACCCCGGCGAATGGTGATGGTGATCATTCGCTTTGAAACTGAAATGTCATGGTGCCAAGTTCACGTCGTAATGCCCCTCTCTCTCTCACAAAACAAACTAAAAGAGTAGTCGCTAACTGTGCAAGGGGTCTGTTCTTATATGACCTTCTCCCGACCCCCAGCTTTTACAACTTTTAGCTTACAGTATACAAGTATATATGAAGAGCTTAATTCAAAAAGGCGCTAAATTCACCTTGTTTCAACTTTGGAGAAAGGCAGGTTTGTTTTGTCCAACCTTGTACACATGCCTATGCGAATATGAAAATTGAACGTTCCATGTTATGATTTTCATTGTGTAATTTGTCCTTAAATTTGGATTTCTAGATAACATGCAACGTAGCTTATTAATATTTACTGATATCGTTAACTCAATTGGTATGGAAAGTGGATTCAGCGCCTTTTGGAACTAAAGCTTTACAGTATATCTGGCAGACGATCGATGTTTGTTTTCAGAGCGAGATGGGCGATGAAAGTTTAACGCTCAATATATCATAAATTATCCGCCATCAAACGCAGGCGCGAGTTGAAATATGGTGTATTATTTATGATTGTCCACAGGGCATGACATTATCAAGTTCATTGGGGGAATTGCAAGAAATACGTGTGATTTTAATTATGAAAAGTTAAATTATATATGCACGCCTATGCTGAAGAAAAGCTGCACGGCCGAAGTGTGCCACCGTGCTCAAGTAAAATAAGATGTAAACGAAATGAAATCTGGACCTGATGCAAATAGAAAAAACTATATCAGAATGACAATTATATTTTTCTGGTACATGTTTGATAAACTCAATTTTAATTCTTTTCTATTTTGGAACACATGGCATAATTTATAGTTAACTATTGAAGGTTCACAAAAGAAAACAGATTGTGATTAGTTCGTGTTAATGGGCCAGCCCTAAACCCAGAAGGTTTATCTGTGTTAATTCCTGGACAAAGTGTGCCATATTCCGCCACTTGATGGCGTAGTATAACACAGATCCATGATGACGGGTTAAAGTTATTCTGATACACCCAGCTATAGTTGTGTGAAATTTTCAGATTGATTGCACTAAGAATTATCCAGTGGATAATTAAATATACGAACCCTTATATCGTAAATATCTTTTTATCGCAAAGAAAATTCGAAAGACCAAATCTTGTTCCATACTTCTATTGGTAATCAGTCTGAGCATACGGTATACGCCACTCTGCTGGCTACCGTCAATAAATAAGTTAGTACTTCTGATCCCATTTTGGATGGGGGCTATCCCTCGCCAATCCACTCGAGAGAGATAGAGGGGGCGAGAGAAAGGTGAAGACATGAGGCAGGCGCCGGGACAATCCCCTCGGTAAACCTCCCGGCTGGACTACAAGAGGGTTGGCCTAGATCGGTGCTTGCAGCTTGGTCGCAGTCACACCTATAGACCGAAAAATCAGTCTCTATTCCGAGGGGAGGGGGTGATGTTGAGGCGGGAGGATGGAAGGGGGTCAAAAATTTCCCCCGAGTTAGCTACGCCATGTCAGACATGCTGCTGATATTGATATAGTATCAGGGAGCTAGTTCGCGCGCTGCTTTAATTAACTCCGATGCCTCGGATCAGAGAGGGATAGTTAGCGGATCAGCAGATAAATCTTGGGGATCAGGAACCTCAAGAAGTTTGGCCTTGCTCCACTTTCCCTTGGCCCTTCTCCACCACATTGGTGTTATGGGCGTAGTCAGAAGGGCTAAAAGAAGGGCTAAAGAAGGGCTAAAAAAGGGGGTTGGGGTGAGTATGGAGTTTGTCACCGTATATAAGGAGCAGCTATCCGTTTAGCCAAAAAGAGAGTAGGCATAATTATGAGGGACATTGATAATCGTTATTCTTCAAGAAGGATTTTTTTTTTTTTTTTTTTTTTGGGGGGGGGGGTAAAATTCCTTTAGGAGTTTACCGGGGAGGGGTGGGGGTGGGGGTCAACAAGCACTAGAGAGTATAGTGGTATATGTTGTACACATTCTTCATTTTGTAGGAAAAGGGTAATTTGTGTGTTGTATTATTAAATGACCCAAACTATTTTTAAAAACATATGCTGTACAGCTTAGAAGATGAAGGAGCGAATTGACCCTTTGCTCCAACACATCTTCACGAGGCTGTAAAAAAATAACATCTATGATAGGGTTTATTTGTGAGCTTTATTTTTATTTTATACATAAACCTTGCTGATGAACTTATTTATTATGCTATTTAGACAAGAATATTATATAATACCGTTGGTTCACGATACATGAAATCAAAGGATTTAGAATGAGTTTTGGGAAAGTCAAAAGAACTAGAGAATATGCTAACATTAAATTGCTACTCCTTTCATATGTTTAAAACATTACCCCTTATTCATATTGTCCAGTGGGATGTTTTAAGTTATACAATTGCAGTTGGAGTCATATTTCTATGGGGGTTTTTTTGTGTCATAATTTCTCTATAACATCGCCTTATTATATTTTCGTCTGTGATTTTCGTTCTACGCCGCGCGCCATCTACGACCATTTCGTAACCATGCATACCATACCAGACGCTATCTCGCCGAGAAGAAACCGTTGAATGAATGAATTTGAATTGGACACCCATATCGAAGAAGAAAAGGTAAGAAACCCACATGCTGTATGTTTATGAGAAACATGTATTTGTTATTATACTCGATATGTCTCTTTTCGGAATATTACTTCTCATAGGTGTTAAAAATCGCGAAATTAGATATTTCAGAAGCAGCTGCTGCTTTTATCGCACATTGCTTTGCCACGCCGCCTGAAACTCTGGCGTGCAAAATTCGCAGGACCCGCTGAAATTCACGTCCACGTCCTCGATCCTCTCTGCATCAAGACGAAGTGAAAGCTGCCAAAACTGTCTTCTCTTTTAATAAACAGACTTTATTTTTGAAGATTTATGCAAGAAACAGGCGCTAGTTTACAAGAGTTCCCATAACATAGCCTTTTTTTTCATGGCTGGCACTTCGGATCGTACTCCGTAATTTCATAAAAATTGCACTTGCGAGTTGCGGTCCGGAAGTGCGGAACTTTGTCTTCGCGAGCAGCTATGCTGCTAGTGCTAGCTACCATTGACTTGGGAGTGGAGAAGGCAAGCCGTGCGCCGTACCTGTTACTTCCATAATGGAGCCACGCCTCATCCAAAACAACAAGAAAAGTTGTCAAAAATGGCTCAAATCTGGCTCAGATTCTGCCGAGGGATAAGAAACATGAGAAAACAGTTGATTGATCGAAACCAATTTTGTTGTGTGATGAAAGACTTGGAGTACAAAACCCATGGGCACCCCGGCCCTGGCCCTGCAAGTTGAGGGGCTAACGCAGCAGCATTATTCCCTTGCTCCGTTGACATTGCTTGTAATAAGTTGTAGTCATTTAAACAATAATCAATATCCAATACCAATTACCAACATGAAATGAAGGCAGTGGGTACACTTGTAAACTAGCACTAAAAAAACAAACCAAACATATCTAGTAATTTGCCGCATAATTTTGTGTGTTTTTTATCGAGTTTAAGTGTCTGTATTTTAAATTGTGTAGCATCATGTAAACCATAACTGTCTGCATACTGTGTAATAATTATGTTAACAAATGTCTGAAAGATAAATGTTACATCTCATACAAACATTCTTCAGAACTAAGTACTAGTTGTATAATTTGTTGTACTATTATTATTGTTATTTATTATTATCATTATAAGCAGCAGTTGTAGTATCGTTATTATTACCTTATAAAGCTATTGAACTTGCATCATATTTTCAGGCCTTTACTTAGATCGACACCATGAATTTTGCGATTCATGGTTCGCCCACTCCCCGCCATGATCGCGTCAGTAGTGGCAAGGGGAAGAGAGGGGGCCAGGCCAAGGGTGGCGGATCTAGTATGTCCAGTATACTCCACTCTACTCCAGAGGCACCGAGGCAGGGAGCTAAGCCACCGGTTGGGAAACACAGCAAATATCAGGTCAGTTTCTTGTAGAATAAACTTTTTTAATTGAGCAGTTAGAGACCATTTAATTTAAGTGGTCAGAGCTCTGCTCTCTGCACTAATCGGCCTTGGTTCGAACGAAGGCTGCATCTTGGATGGTGATGACTAGGGTGGTCCCAGACATAAATAATCAAAATTTAATTAACTTGAATTCTCCTGAATTCATAACTAAATCAACAATAATGTAAGCGTTATTAAAACGTATGTGTGTGTTTAACAGCAACATTATTGATAAAAGCTTGTATCCATCATTTCTTATTAACAGGAAAGCACTGTACCAAAGCCACAAGGGGATCCAAGACCAGTCAGTAGAAAGAGTCATGGGCCCAAACCAAACAAGTAAGTATTATGCAGGGCTTGACAATAACCTTTCTTTGGTGGCCTGGGGCCAGTCTAGCAAGTATGGTAGAAGTTATTTCTCAGTTATTAATGTGCAAAACAATAATTTACTTGCCTCAACACTAACATTGTTGGCTTTTTTAGGGTAACCCAGTCGTGCAACTCAATGCAAGTAAAGTAGTTCCGTGATAAGATTCATCTGATTGTGAAATTGGTAAATTAAAAAAAAGTTATTTTTACACAATAAACTTACCTTTTGACTTGACGTTTCGGACATCTTCGATGGCCTTCCTCAGAAGTTGTACTGAGTCTGCCTGCTACATGTAGATGGCACGGTCAGGCACAGGTCCTACACATGTGACTCAGAAATATATTCAGAAATAAACAATACAAAAATAAGTAAAGTAGTTATGTTTTCTAAGTTTTGGATGAGCAAAACAGTTGTGTAATTGCGTCAGTAATACTATGTATGCAGGGCTCTATACTAATTTGTCTGGAAAGTAAAGTTGTTATTTCTCAGATTTGGTTGTCCTACGCAACATTTGATTTGCATGTATATTTGATTTCATTTGTAGACTTTAGATCTAGAATTCAAATTTCCATGTCCTTTTGTTATCAAAACTGCAATTATGGATGAGGCAATTTAATTATCTATTTGTCAAATCAGGCCACTTACATTTGATTTGATATGAAATTTTACTGACAGAAAATGGATTTTATTGGCCCAAGGCCGATGGGCCAATGCTAATGTTGGTCCTGCTTTATGTGATATGTAATTGCAGATATTGTGGATAGATTTTAATAGGATAATATATGTACATTGTTTGTTGAACCACAGTATACCTCAGCTAGACCTGGGCCGTTCAGCCGACGCTGATGATACAGTGAGCAAGCCATTCGCAAACTATGAAGAGAGGCTATCTCTTTTTATCTGATTTTTTTATATTCTATAGGCCCCTATTGTATATATCCTTGGATAATCATGGCCGATGGGCCAGTGCTAATGTTGGTCCTGCTTTATGTGATATATTGCAGATATTGTGGATAAATTAAGTAGGATAATATATAGGTTGTTTTATTTGTTGAACCACAGTATACCTCAGCTAGACCTGGGCCGTTTAGCCGACGCTGATGATACAGTGAGCAAGCCGATTGACTATGAAGAAAAATAAACTGTTGCCTTAATTCAGTATGTTGTTGTATCAGGTTTTTGAACCATGATGCATGTAAAATATCTTATATTCACTCCGTAATGGGTTGGTACTTGGTAGTATAATATCTGCATTGTTGTATTTGTTGAACCACAGTATACCTCAGCTAGACCTGGGCCGTATGGCCGACGCTGATGATACAGTGAGCAAGCCATACGCAAACTATGAAGAGAGGCTATCTCCTTTTATTTGGTTTTATATATTCCCCATAGACCCTCTATTGCAAATCTATAACTTAATATAATATCTGTACTTTGTTTTATTTGTTGAACCATAGTATACCTCAGCTAGACCTGGGCCGTTTAGCCGATGCTGATGATACACTGAGCAAGCCGATTGACTATGAAGAGAAACTGGATCCACCAGACACGGGCAGCACCGTCAGGTAACACTGCCGTAATCTGACAAAAGCAACTGACAATTTTATGGAAATTGACTTTTTACTTGTTTTGGGGTAATTGAGATATGCTCTACACAATGGTGAACAAATTAAAGTCACCCGACAATCCATTTATGAGAAATGAATAGGTCAAAAGGAAGTAACTGCACAAATATCATAATAAAAATCCTCATTTACAAGAAAACTACCAATTGTCAGTTGCTTCCTTTTGTCAGATTACGGCAGAATAGCTCTAATGCTTTTGCAGTCACTGGACCGAAATGCTTGAATCCTCTCCCTAAATTTGTTCGATCAGTTAATACCATTAGTACTTTCAAATCATAACTAAGAACCCACCTGTATTCTTATGTTCATATTATCTTGAATTATTTGTTCATCTACTTATAAGTATCGCCTTCAGTTATCAATGCCTTTGCATCGTTATTCTTTGTCGTAGGTATTCTTTGTGTAATGTGTAGTTTTGTGTACTTATTGATGATTTTTTTTCTTTTCTTCTAATGCGCGTGGTATCCATTTTTGTAAAAATCGCTATATAATTTATTATTGTTATTCAAAAGGAAATCAATGCTCAGGGGTTTGTAACCGTCCGAGTCCAGTTCTTCTTTAAACAATTGGCATTTCGTAGCCACTCTGATCAAGTCTACTTGACACTTGCGTTTTGGGTGCACAGTCAAACAAGCTCTTTTCTATCTTTGCTTCCCCACTTTTATTTGCTGTTCTGCATTATGTTTCTTAGCTGGGGTTACCATGACTACAAACCCAAGCCGTCTGGGCGAAAAAGCGCAGCCAACGCGCCCTTCGCGCTTCACCACACTCCAAAAGGCCGCATCGAAGACCAGAGTATCTCTCAGCGGCCGCCCAACATTCCACCTGCGAAGCCCGGAAACAAACAGAAGCAAAAGCCCAAGGTATGTGATCTGAGCATGATTCAGTCAAATTTGCTTTTATATTTTAATAGATTATTGCTAGAGCTGGGTCTGTTTCATAAACTTTTCCAATTGGGTCTTGGGTCCATTGAATTTACCTCGTTATGTCGGGGCTTGAAAACAATAAAATACATAGAAACTGGACCTGTGAAATTACCTCGCTATATCGGGTACCTCTTTATAACAGAGCTCATTATATAGAGGTTTCACTGTAAACGTCCAATGATTGTAACTACTGTGGCAACAGCTATAATGTTCCCTGCTGATAGGCTGTTGCCATAGTAGTTCCCCTTTTTATGAAACTGTTCTAAATGTTCTAATTTCCAATCAATTTGTAATCTATAAGTATGGCAACAGATGAGACAGCTGATGGAGCTTACGTTCTTCCTCCGCCTGAAAGATGAAAACAACATAAGTCCAGTTAAATCGCTAAATGTGTTAAATGTGTTTTCCACATGTATACATGTGCAATTATCATCATCGCGTTCAGGTGGTGCTCTAGAGCACTCCTGCCAAGTGTGTTGCACCCTTCTTTCATCCTTGTCCAGACACTCTCTTTATATCTTCAGTCCAAAATATCTGTGGACGACCTCTACCGCATGTTCCTAAAATTGCTCCTTGCAGTATTTGTTTCTCAACTTCAGTTCTCTTTCTGTAAGTTTTCTTTCCACCATTCCCTTTGTGATAGTTAAAGGGATCTTGTAACTTTGTTGATATGTGCAAAAAGTGATGAATGGTTGATGCAATGTATACTGTTGTTATCTCATATGTCCACAGGGTATTGTGTGAACATTTCAAGTCAAATGGACATTGTATGGTCAAGTAATGAGCGAAAATGCAAAGTGATATTCACTGCACTCACTTTGTACACGGAAGAAAAACTCGCCCGGAGTTTTTCTTATACATATCTTTGTAACAAAAGGGAAATTTGAAAAACCGAAACCTGTCCCATGATTTTATTGTTAATACGAATACAACAAGGTATAAGGGAACCGCTAGTATTAAATATATTTTTTGAGGATTTGTACAATGTTACTAAGTCCCTTTAAGTCTGGACCAATCTTGATCAGACTAGTCAGTCAGTGTGGGATAAATCTGTCATTGTAACATGCATCCTCCCTCTGTTTGACAGATATAACAGTAATCATATTACACTTTCTGTATAAATAAAAACAACATGTTTTAACTTTGCATTTGCAGTCAGCCTGGGATGAGCCCGCTGTTCCAGCTAATGTCCCACCTCCCTCTGAGCGGCAGAAGCAGCAGTTCAAGCAGTACCAGGATGACATGAAGAAGGGGTACAAGCAGCAATCCCAGGGGGCGGATGCTCACCAAAAGCAACAGCAGCAGCAGCAAAAACAACCCTACACGAATCAGGAAGCAAAAGCAGTGTATGTTATTATGATCCAAGCCTCCACACTAACTTTATTCACTTCCCGTTTGGTCAAGTAAAAAAAGCGAAGAAATAAGATGTTGATCAAAATAAAGTAATAAGCTTTTGAACAACAACTGGAGCAAGGCACTTGCTGTTCCTAAACTTCCTCATAGGGTGCATTATTTTTTTAATTTGTCAAATTGCTTTAGTTAGATAGATATAAAAATATATATGATGAACAAAGGGCTAAGCGCCACTCCGCAGAGCCGTAGTATTCACACTTTAGATTGGTCAAACTAAAGTTAGCAGAACTTAGTGATCAGTTTTGGTGAGAGAGTATATCTGCGCTTCCGCTAACTTCAATTTTATGCAATCCATGTGCTCATAGGATCCCGTATCATCGCATAAATAAACATCGCTCACAGTGGGTACAAACATATGTGTGATCGACTCATTGAACAGTTGCCCCGTGATCAGGATTAAGAGCCCAATATGGATTTAGGGGACACAGAGATGGGAGATTTAAACTTATGATATATTTTGTTCATCCTGCAGGAGTAAAGACGTAGAGGAAGACTTTGATGATGAGCCCTTGAACACAAACTGGAACAACTCGTCTCTGAGCCACAGGCAAGAGGTCAACAAGAAAATAGCCGCTGTAAGTCACCCATTATGATAATGTAGACTAATTAATCCAGGTTCATCAAATCAAATCAAATCAACATCAATTCAAGGGCATTTTATTGGCAATCACAAATGCGGGTTACGTACATTCTGACATAGTAGCAGATTCAACAAAAGCAGTTACATAGCACAATTGTTTTCATAGTATATGCTTAGATGTGCTCAGATGATGTTTCATGCGATACTGTTGGAAAACATGGCAGCCTCCAGTGGTCAGTCAAAATAGTCAATAGTGGTTTAAAAAACATTCATTATTGTCAGAATTCTGCACTTATCAGTAACAGTAAGCAAAAATACCAGCGTTTGGTTCCCTTTAACTACTTAAAGTAGAGTATGTTCTCAGGGCAAACCTGCGTGCATGCCTGCCCAAGGCAAGTGGATTCAGTAAAGGGCACTTGCACTTATCAGTAACTGTAAGCAAAACATTTCAGCGTTTCATTTCCCTTTATTTCTTACTGCTTTCTTTCCTTGCAACAGGAGCATGTTGCAGCTGAGAGGATGAAGCAGCATATCATGGAAACAGTACTCGTCGATCAACTCTCAAGGTTAGGGCAAGCATATCTTTATTCAAATTGAATTGTTTTACAGAATTGCAGGAACTAATCTTCAAGTTATTAAACATATTTTCCAACCCCAAAAAAATGACTAAAGAAAAAAAAATGAATTGTTTGATTATTAAATATATATACTTCATTGGTGAACTGCAGAAACTAATCTTCAATTTTCAAAAAAATAAATAAATTTGCAACAAAATCATGACAAAGATATTTTTTTAAAGAAATTGTTCAATTATTGTAAATATATACTTCATTAAAGTGGAAATGTACATGTATTTCATGAATATGAACAAAGATTTTTGTAGAATAAGGGATTCATTAAATATATTTGTCAAAATAAAGGTACATGTATGGTGAAGTGGGTGTTTTGCAATATAACTTGGCACTTAGAGGGGTAAGCCTTACAAGTTTTCCCCTCTACCCCCTCCTCTTCTTCCCTTCTTACAACCTCTAGTTCCTCATCTTATCTTCACTCCTCCTTCCTTCTTCTTTGTCTTCCTCACTTTTCTCCTTTTTCATCCTTTCCCAATTCTATTTCTGCTTTTTAATGCTCCTTCTTCTTTAGTCATTGTTTTTGTTATGTTCTATCTTCACTCTTCTCCCCTTTTTCCTCTGTCATTATCATTGTTGGTGCTATATAGTTATTAAAAACAACTCTTCCCTGCCCCCGGAGCCCAAATCAATGACCTCGAACCAGTTCCCCTAATCACGGTACCAGGCGCAGCCTTACAAGTTTTTCCACCTGTATCCTCCTCTGACTCCTCTTCTTCCTCAACCCTCCTTTCTTCTTGGTATTGTCAGCATTATTTTTTCATTAGGGACTTTTCAATTGCATGTCCACTAGTGGACTGGTACTTGCATTATGTCACGATCAGGCCCCACCCACACATTGACCCATTGTTCGTTTACCCATCTCAGTCAAGTACGAACGTGAATACAACCGATTTTGGCGTTGGTACTCGGCTGAGAAGTTTGACTGAACAACGGGTCACCGTTTGGGCTGGGCCTTATTGTGACGTAATGCACGTACGAGTCCGCTAGTGGACGTGTAAATCGAAAAGTCCCTATTAACGCACTTACAAATCTTCCTCCCCAGAGCGCCTGTGAGTGATCCGGAGCAGGACCAGACATCAACGCCATCTTCCAGCTCTCGGTATCAGGCGCAGCAGCACAAGTTCTCCCCTCTCCCTCCTCCTCTTCTTCCCCTCTACTACCACTTACTTCCCTTCCTCTGTGTACCCCCCCCCCCCCCTCCACTCAGTTTCCTCCTCTCCCTTTTTCTCTCCTTTTAACTGCCATTCTTCTTCTTCTTTAGTTATCATTGATTTGTTATCTTCTATCTTCACTCTTCTCTCCATTTTCTCTGTCGTTATCATTGGAAGTGTTATGTTTTTTTTTTTTAAGTTAAAGTCCTTCCCGTGCCAATGTTGACACACATAAGGCGGCGCCTATCTCCGATTCATTAGCCCTAGGCCACACGTCTACTAAATGTAGCGATAGCTACAGAAGGGGGCCAGTCCTCTGGTAACTCGTGTGATTAACTTTTCCTTCTCCATTCTAAAAATCGCGAGCGCCTGGGTTGGTATGACCCGGTCTGGGTTCGAACCCGGGACCTCCCGTGCATGAGGCGGACACTCTAACCACTAAGCCACCATGCTCGGCAAGTGTTATGTAATTCACGCAAAAATCTCTTCCTCCCCAGAGCGCCTATCAGTGATCCCGAGCAGAATGAGGTATCGACACCATCTTCCAGCTCCCGGTATCTGGCGCAGCAGCACAAGCCTCGCAACCTACATGCAACAAAGTAAGTACACATTGGAATACAATAACAATTTAATAATACTAATATAAGTACAGAGAATGATAAAGGACAACACCCGATGTTTTGCTGCAGATTGCTTGTCTGAAATTGGATTTTTATTGGGTATAACATATCAATTATACAGGTAATGGTTACATTAGATTTAGTTAATGGGAAAATAGCTTATTCAATAAACTAAGAAACGGCCAATAAGTTGGGGGAAATGATTGTGCTGATTTTCACATGACATTATTAAAAGTAGAAGTCATTACCTTTAAAATGGTATATACTTGGTCATATTCTGACTAAGCAAACCCTCAACCTCTACCTCAATCTTGTTATATGATGACACACGCGGTACCCCGGGGTACCGCGTTGTGTAGCGCCATCTTGTGTCCACTTATAGCACAACCGTATTGCGTTGTGCATGCAGTGCAGCGCGTGCTTGTATGCACGCTATACCCCAGTACAGCCCTAAAAAATAAATAAATAATTAAACAAAATGGTGGATATTCGTTTGGTACCCCAGGGTACCATTTATGTCATCATATGTGACTGTATAGCAAAACCCTGCACTTGTTGGTAATTCATGTTTTGAAGAATTGGGCATTAGAACTTAAATACGTAATATATGTTAAAGACTCATTAGAAGAAAGCATCAAATGAAAGCTTGTGATGAGTCCTTTTTTTATGGCTTGAAGATCTAGATTTTGATTTTTGCTATTTCCAGTCATATATATTTTTCTTGTCATTTAATGAATGTTTTTTTTCTTTTCTACCTGTATAGAACCAGTCCGGCCAACTCGGTGACGGAGAAGATGCTAGCCAAGCGACTGAGCTTCAGCTGTCGAGTCGTCTCGAGGAATGGGAACATGGCGCTCAAGGATCTATGTGGTTTCTACTTTGCCCTCGACAAGACTCTCACCATCTACGAGTTTAGGCAGTTTGGAAAGAAGTAAGTTTCATTTGTAATTTTTTTAATACCGAAATTCTGCAGTATCTTATTTGTTCTGTTTTAAAAAATATATATGAATAGCTAGATACAATGCCATGGTCAGGCAGATATTGGTTGATTCTTTCGTGCGCGCCCAATGTGGTATCCTGCCCAGTCCATAAATTGCATGTCGTCCATGGCCATTCAAGCATTCTATTCAATTACATAGTAAATGGGTTAAAGGGGACCATCATGCAAAGAACAACACAGGCTTATATGTTTTGGTACCGTTGTTTGATGATATTAAATATGAAATATGTGCTACACTTTGCAAAGGGTTGTGTAATTCATAAACGATGCAATTGATCACCAAAACTCACGGAACCAACAGGGCCAATGGTTTCGTAAGCGCCGAATGTTGCGAGTGCGCCAATTCTATACCCGCGTAGGTTTGGAGCAAATAGGAGCACGGTAGACGCCTATGTCCTAGACAATGGACTAGTCTTCGTCTGCAGACCCGTGAACAATTACTAATATTGTATCGTGATGGGTTTTTTTAATTATGTAATTTGTCTGGAAACACATTTTTCTGAACTTGTTGGTGGAATGGACTAGTAAGCCCATTACCTTTCATTTATAAGAATATTATTTTTGGGTGTTTGGTTCCCTTTAAGTTTAAAATAATTCCTGCGCATGTGTTTCTTGCTGACAGGGCATCTGCACTACCCTTCATCAAGAGAGGGTGTTACAGGAGGGCCATCGGCAGGAGGAAAGGCATTCCATACACTCCGCAGGACATTGCAAGGGTGAGCCAATTACCTTTTACTCCCCCATTTTCAATAAAGGCTAAATGTTATGATTGGACATCGATCGACTATATAGTTATATAAGATGATGACGTCATAATGAAGGGATATTGAGCATTCCTATGATTACCGATGCATAATCTAGTATAGTGAACTTTGCTACCTGGTAACGTGCACTATAACATCAATTTATGCACGCTATGTGTGTACAAATTTCACATAGAGAGCCAAACGAGCCGCGCAGGGGATGGTCTTGGGGTGCGTAATGTGTGCTAATGCACTTTCTCGTGAATGGGGAAAATGCGCAAAGCGCGCAGTTATTTTTAATACGCGCTGGCGCTTGTACAAAGTACGCAGGGCCTACGATGGCTGGAGGAAATTTTGGTTTATCAAATATGATAACAAAATCAATTCCTCAAAATAATCATCTTTTATAACAAATAGTACATGCTTCTTGTCGTTAAATATACCAGAATAGACACCTTCATTTTGCATTTCTCTCGTGCAAAAATATTGCACTCGGCCTGAGGCCTCGATGCAATATTTAATGCACTCAAGAAATTCAAAATGTATCAGTGTCTATTCTGGTATATTCAACTCCAAACCATGCACTATTTGTATAATAGGTGTAAAAAGTTTTTTTTTAACATCAGGGCCCAGTAACATTAGGATTCACGATTAATTGTACATAGTATCCAATTTCTGATTCTTTGCGTGAACGATCAGGATAAATATGACATAAAATGTCTTTTTTTTTTCACTAGGTAATTTATATCACATAGCATTCAGAAGAATCTTGCAATGATATTGGTACATGACTGAAGTCTCCAATATGAATTTTGGAAGGATCTTACAAAGTTGATGGTTTACTTTTGAATGTGATCTCGTAACATTGTCCAAATCTATCAAACTTGCTTAGAACTCTTGTGGTTCTCTCATACCTCATTGCATTTGTATTTCCAATAGCATGGAACTGGTTTCACTTTGCATTTTTGTTCATTACTCGGCCATATAACATCCATTTAACATGAAATGTTCACACAATACTCAGAGAGGTATTAGATCTATGGTTAGACAACACATGATACCAACCATATACTCACTTTTTACACATGCCAACAAAGTAACTAAATCCCTTTAATGCAATGTTTAAACAAATACAGGGTGAAGACCTGAGTTTTGAGACGGAGGACCAACCATCGCTCCCAGAGGTGTTACAGAAGAAGCCATTTGTTACTTTGCGAGTCACTGATGTCGATGAGGAGATGAAAAAGGATTTCATGTAAGTCCTTAGATACTCATATATATTGTACCTTATCAGTTTTTTTTTCTATTTTGTATGCACCAATATTCTATAGTGGCCCATCCAGGTAACTAGCCAAAAAGATTAAGTTGGAGCAATGTGTTAACCCTAGCTTAGTTGCATTCTGGATAAATTGAATAATGAGCAAAGAAAATGTGGATTTAACCAAAGACCTTCCAATTGCTAGACTGGTGCTCTACCAACTGAGCTAGAAAACTCTTGTATATGGCTGTCCATCCCCAAAACCCCTTTTCAATGCTTGTGCTATTCAGAAGCTATATAAACCTGACACAAACCAGAAGGATACAAAATCAGCTTCTTAGGGATATGTGTGAGGGATCACCAAAGTGAGGCAGCTTTTATACTCAAGCAATTTTTTCGCTGATCTGTTTTCAGCTTTGGTTCCAATGTTCCGTACAACCCGACAGAAGTGAAAAAGGGCATGAAACCGCAGAGAGCGAGGCAGGAGGCCGAGGACTGGAAGATCATATCAGCTGTGCAAAGTAAGATTACTCTTTCATTGGTCATTGTAACAGGTTTTCTCTTATAATGATGATGGTGGTGGTGGTGGTGGTGGTTATTATGGTGGTGATGATGATGACGACGACTATAATGGGTGTTGATGATGACGACGATGTCCACATTGACTATGAGGGGTGATCTGATGGGTGATCTGATGATGATGATGGTGATGATGATGATGATGATGATTATGATAATGATGATGATGATGATTCCATGGTAAATGAATGTCATATGACTGAGAAATGAGCGTAAATGCAAAACACTTATTACTATACTCCTTGCAATAATTTTGTTTTAAATTAAATCTTAAATATCTCAATTATTTATCAGATGAAGTTCACAAACAGAAGAACTGCATTAAGTGGTATTCCATTTTCTATAATTTACTGTTGATTGTGTGATTATTTCTTTATGTTTTCTTGTTATTTATTGATGGATTGTTTGCATTTTGTATTCATCAGATGAAGTTCACAAACAGATTCGCAGTCGAGCGAGCAAGACCTTGACAGGACTTGGCAAACACTTCAAGAAACTGGACACGTCAGGTGACGGCACGCTGGACAAAGAAGAACTGCACGAGGCTCTCAAGACTTACCACATAAAGCTTGACCAAAGGGTGAGATACTGACCATGAAATAAGCAGGATAGACCCAGATCTGCTGCTCAAACATATGCATTTTAGTACATTGTATTAGTTGTACAGCCATGATATTTTCTGATCGCTTAGCACAAATTCAATGCCGAGTTTGCAATGCTAGAATCTAACTTTTTTCTTTGTGGCTCTGACAGGCAAGTCAAATAAAAGGTTCTTACATTTTCCGGAACAAAACCTGATTCTGTTAGCCCCAAACAACGAAAAACAACAATAACAACAACAAAATGTCTGCCACTATTTTCTATATGGTTAAGTATTTTGATGGAAAAAGTAAAAGAATGAAGAAGAAAAAAAGAAAAGATAAATTGTTGGTATTCTGAAGCTCAATTTTGGTGGCTGTGGGCCAGTAGGCCAGTGCTTATTTTACTATTTTGCATATTTTCTTGTTTAAATCCTTACAGTTATTTGAGCAACTGTGGCTGATCATAGATCAGAATGGCGATGGTGCCATCGACTACAGCGAGTTCTGCAGGGCGTTCATCGGAGAAATGAATGAGTTCCGCAAACATTACGTCATCAAGGTACTTATTGTTGCTCTCCCTTTTCATTTCAATATTTCATTGGTCCAACTCAATGGAAAATTGTTTGGTGTTCACAATATCCCAGTTAATCACAGTTAATAACAATTAACATTACGTCATCAAGGTACTTATTGTTCTCTCCCTTTTCAATTCAATATTTAAATTGGTCCAACTCAATGGAAAATTGTTTTGGGTTCACAATATCACAGTTAATAACAATTTAATCAGTTCATATAAATTAGTATAGACCTAACTGACGTACATGTACTTCACTTAACCCGTTCCTTACGAGTTTATGAAATCCCCATAGACTGTGTACACAACCAACTCGGTCCCCGTGGTCAAGGGGTTAAGTGCATAGGATGGTGTCTCCCTATGAGTTATCCTATTCCTATTTAATAGATCTGCCCTTGCCGTGGTGCTCTGCCTCTTGTAATGGTAATCCCAGATCGCTCCAGACTTAACCCATCAAGGACGAGAGCTGTTTTAGGGCAAAATTGATCATTGTTTTCCTCTACAAATTGGCAACTCCTAATTTTTTGTTACCTTTTAATGACGTAAAAATAGGTGGGAAATATTTAGTAATTACAATTTAAGACAAATATGTAGTGAATTTGCCGCAAAGTTGCCAATTTGAATGCCCAAATCTGTTTTTAAAATACCACAATACGTGTTGCCAATTTAAGGATTTCCCCAAATTATAGCGATTTACGCAATAATAAAAAAATCATTAAAAAATAACTAAAGCAGGTAGAGTAACAAAATAGGGCTCTAAAAATAGAGGAATTTATGCTCTTTCTTCCTGTACACTTCACATAACTAGTCTTCTTCTTGTTAAAGTGTAGGACTACCAAACCACAAATATGTGGGCCTTAGGCACTGATGGGTTCTGCAAACCTTATAAGTCAATTTGCAGTGCTCCACATTAACTTGTTTTTCTAGTGGCCCTTCAAGCCACCAAAATCTTATTTAACACCTTCTCAATTAACGCAATTAATATCAAATTCATGATGTATCAAATGAATGTCATCTCTTTTTTTTTTCCAGGCGTTTAGGAAGATAGATGCCAACAAGTCTGGCACGGCTGGCATCGACGAGGTCAAGAAGTTCTTCTGCGCACACAAACACCCTCTAGTTACTTCAGGTAAGAAACACAGTGTTGACCCATTCCTTACGAGAACCGGTGGGCTATGTACAAGTCTAAGGGGATTTTAGAATCTCGGTATGGAACGGTTAAAGGGATCCAACACCCACAAAAAAATTTCAATTACCGTATTTGTCGGTGTATAAACCGCTCCGGTGTATTAACCGCACCCCTAAAAAATACACCAGCAAATACGGTAGCCTTTGAAAGACCACTCAGCCTATGGTGATTCCACTACTTTACTGCTGTGTGCATTTTAACAATTTCGCTTGTAATGTGGAAAACTTTTAAATTGTTTTTAACCTTTTATCTGATTTGTGGGGGGGAAAATGAAAGTAGAATTTGAATTTTTATATGAACATTGCTAGCAGCCAGTAGCTGCATCTCATTATTAGATTAGTCTATATTATAAGACCCTTTACTATCATCACACTGTGTTCTTCTTCTTCTTTGTATTGTACTGCCTCCTTCATTTCTGAATATTCTTGCAGTATTTTGGTTGTGGTGTGCAGGGTTACTTTTCGAGAAGTAGACTAGGTTCTTAGCCTACATGAGGTGTGCCCGTCTCATACACAGGACCTCCATTTATCACCCTATCCGAGGGACGGAATGTTTTCCAGGAAACCTTTCCTGCATAGGAAGCTCGGGGAGGCAGATAACACACAATGAGTGTTAGCTCTAATTTATTGCGTGATAAAAGACGCATTGTCCGGTGGTTGGATTCGAACTGGGGATCCCTTGCGTCTAAGTCAGACGCACTCCCAACTGAGCTGACTTTTTGCAGGAAAGATGTCAGAGATAGAGGTGTTGGATGACATCCCGGAAGTGTTTGGCTTCCGGGTGAAGGAAGTATTTGTGAGATGATTGTTAAAAATTAACCTAACCCCATTTTCAAAATTCTTTCCCTTCAAAAGTTGCAATTACCTTTTCTGTATAGCTTTGACAGGCAATGTACACTGAGTACTATTCATATCCTTTTTGCCATAGGGAAAAGGTCGGAGAAGGAGGTGTTGGAAGATTTCCTAGAAGTGTTTGGCTCCCGCGTGAAGGAACTCTCCTACGGGGAGTTTGAGGACTATTACGAGGGGATCAGCATCGGCACCAAGAGCGACGATGACTTTGCGAACCTTCTCAAGAACTGCTGGACTATGAATTGAAATGGTCTTACGATCTTAGACAGAAAATACTCTTATAAAGTAAACTGCTAAACTGCTATATAAAGTCAGTAGTTTTACTGCTTTAGCTCTACATATTTACTCTTGAGGACTTTAACAATGACTTTGTGAACCTTCTCAAGAACTGCTGGACATTGTAAAGCCAAAGACTATGAATCTTGTGATCTTAGAGTGAAATAGCCTATTACTGCTGTATAAAGTCAGTAGCTTCACTGCTTTAGCTCTACATTTTACTGTTGATAGCCCGGTCACATATCAATGGATTGCGCAAACGTATGTCAAACGGAGAGCTACATTTTTCATCCGTTCTATGCGTTTCTTGTCCGTTCCTTGTCCGGTGATGTACGTTGTTTTATGTTTTGTACATGAGGCAATGGAGACGACTTTCATCACCGGATAATTTAATTTCGCAAATTGTCTATTCGTTGGGCATACGTTTCCGCTATCTATTGATATCTGACCGGGCCATGAACCTTGAATAGTTTAATACTCTTTTATAATGCATGAACAGCTGTATATGAAAATCATCAGTCCCCCTGATTTATCAAAATCACTATAAAACATTTAAAGTTGAAATCATCCTATGATCTTGGAGCGAAACGGCTCTTACCGCTATGATCAATTTAGCTCTAAATATATTCACTGTTGAACCTTGAAGCGTTTCATACTCTTTTAAAATGCGTTAAAAAGCTGTATATGAATTAGGGTTAGCACCCCTGATTTATACAATCACTAATTAAAGACTATGAATGAAAATCATCTTATTATCTTAGAACAAAAAGGCTGTTCACTGCTGTACAAAGTCAGTAGCATTAACGCTAGAGGTCAAAATATTGACTGTTGAACCTTAAAGCGTAATACTACAAGGTTGCAAGGCTGTGTGTGAATATCAGTACCCTTGTCTTATAAAAAAGCACTTGATTGGGGGGGGGGGTGCATTTACATTGAGAGAAATAACAAAAAGCTAAAATAAGTGTATCAATACAAGTAAAGTCAAACCTGTCTCAGCAGCCACCTGTCTATAGCAGCCAACTTGCCTATAATGGCCACCAAAAGTGATTCCCTACCAGAAAAAGTAATGTTATAGAACTTATCCCGATAGAGATCACCGCGGTCTACAGTTGTCACTATTCTTGTTTTCCTTTGGTCACTATACACAGGTTTTTACTGTATTTGTTATATATTAGATTTATACTTTGTCCAGACATTACAGTACATATTAATATTGAGCACTATTTGTGTCATAACTATACATTCTTGAACTATATACATGTATTGCATATTATTCATTCCATTGTTCATAAACTATTCATTCGGTTTTGTTTACAAATTGTACTTGAGCTTCATGGGTAATAATATCTTGCCAAAATATATTATCATAAATCATAATTATACTGCATTAGGTAATTATCCATAATATATTGTTAAGATGTGAAATATATACAAATAAAATGCTAGTGTGTTTGTATGTTTTAAGAATTATATTTCAGTCCCTGTAATATGTGACCGGCTATAGCAAAACCCTGCACTTATCGGTAATTCATGTTTTGAAGAAATTGGCATTTTAAGTTCACATAATGTGTGTAAAAGACTTATGATTGTAAAATTGAAACAATCATATCTTCAATAATGGTAAATATATTACTCATTGCGGATATAGTATCGGAAATAATATTCGTTTGTCTCGCAATGTATGGTCAACATTGAATCTAAAAGATCACGACGTTTCGTATGCTGCTGCAATACTTTGTCAAGTGATATAAAGTAACGTAAAACACTCCTATTTATGCTCTCATGCGGCTCCAAACCGCGTTATCTCGCATGAGCGAGTTGTTCCTAATTGGTCCATAACGGGCAAATTCTATTGGCCGGTGTACACGGGTGCTAAGCCAATCAGCGAGGCGCTGGCTCGGCTTGCTTGCTAGGCGGGAACAATAGCGAGCTCGACCAATCAACGGACCGCTGGCTCGATACTGGCTGGAATCAACCGTTGCGGGCCAGCTGGTCGGGGGGTGTCATGGCGGCGTATTGTATGCATCCAAAATTCGGGTATATCCATCCCGTTGTCTCTATTGAAATTACTGGGATTGAGACGGATCTGTATAGCTTCTTTTACCCTACGTGTGTACCAATGCCGTTCTTGGGAAAGGCAGCAAACCCCGTCCCAGTCTGGCTGATGCTGGTTGTCCCAAGCATGTTCGGCTACGGCTGAGTTGTCAGTTCGGCGTAGCCTGACGTCCCTCTTATGCTCGGTGATTCTTTCTGATATCGGTCGGGCAGTCTCTCCAATATGCTTGGGACAACCAGCATCAGCCAGACTGGGACGCGGTTTGGAGCCGCATGAGAGCATAAATAGGAGTGTTTTACGTTACTTTATATCACTTGACAAAGTATTGCAGCAACATACGAAACGTCGTGATCTTTTAGATTCAATGTTGACCATACATTGCGAGACAAACGAATATCACTAGCGATATTATTTCCGATAATCATATCTTCGCTTTAATATTATTGACCACTTTGAAAGAACAAAGCATCAAATGAAAGCTTGAGATGAGGCTTTCCTAATCGTATAAAAATCTACATTTTGATTTTTACGGACCAGTGCAGGGTTTTGCTGTAGCCAGTCACATATATTCCGCATTATGAATCATTAAAAGCGCATTCCTAATTTTCATTTTCCATTATTTGTTCAAATCGGGTATCAAACTTGCTTTCCATTCAATTTCTGTGAGGACTTTAATAATACATGTATAATTAATATATATTTATTTTTGTTTGCTTTAAAATCATTGTTATACAATGCTTTAATAGGGTCTTAATCGGAGAAAACTTTTTGAACATCTTCAAAATATAATGTGCACATACATTATTTAGTAATAATAATAATAATAGACAAGCATTTATATTGCGCCATCAATCTAGACATTCTATTCCGAGGCGCATCATACAGTACAGTATATTATTAAAGGCTTTTACTGGTGTATATATGGAAAGTGTATTGAAAGGTTTGTATCCAAAATATGATTGTTGAAGAATAAAGATGAACAAATTTGTTCATCTGAATATGTTTAACAGTTATTTGTGGTCCTTATTTGAGATCTCGAACATATCAGGTCATTCGCTAGAACAGTAATAGTTTTTAACAGCTGGTAGTAGATTTTATTTTATTATTTTTTCTAGTATGTGATGTTGATTTAACACATTCCCTTTGACATTCTGAAATTCCCATTGAATTTGATCAATTATAGCCCACCAGTTTCCTGTAAGCTGTTTTAGTGGCTCAGGGGTAGAGTGACAGTCCCTTGAACATTAGGCTGTGGGTTCAAGCCCCCATTTGGTCATACCAAAGAATGTATCATTCAAATTTTTTGTTTTTTTTATCAATGCCCAGAATTCTTTCTTATTAAGCCTTTGTTTTATTGTCATATTAATCACGATTACTAGTCATATTTGTATGAAATTTGCAAATGTTTCTAATTTAAAATCTAATATTGTATTTTGGACACGCTAGTTATCTTTCACTAGTCCTGTACAATCCACTGCATTGTATTATAATTGTATTGTACAATCCACTGCATTGTATTCTAATTGTTATTACCTTGTATATCAGTACCAGAATTAATAATAAAGTGATTTTATTTATATTGCATTTATTATTTGTGTATGTTTTTTTGTCTACTTAAAGGGATAGTTGAGAGTATTGGTCAAACTTTAACTTTAGTAACCAAAACATGCACCATTACGGTACAAAGTAATAGTTATAACTTCACCATGCTAGAAAAGTATACACAATTACAAACGACTAAGTAAAACCCCGGTTATCATTTAAAAAGAGCCGTTACAACTCAAGAGGGCGCTATTTAAAAAAAATCATAGGTTTTAGACATTTTTTTCATACAAAATTGTGCATTTAATATTTGTTAAAATGATGATTCAATAGAGATATCATCAACGACTTTTTAAAAACCTATTCTGATTTTTTTTTCAAAGTAGTCTTCGAGCATTTTTTGAATTTTTTCTAAAAAGTCTAAATATCGCCCGGTGAAGAACATTTTGAATAAAAATATATTTATGGATATTTCAGCTGTTTCTGAACCGATTTTGATCAAATAAAGTTTATTATGTCATTAAAATTGTATGTTCTTTCGAATTTGACAGTCAGTTTTTCATTATCTCACAAAAAAATATCGGGGGGCACTTCGGAAAATACCAATACTCAACACTACCTTTAAGTTCAGGTACAGTATAGATTTACATTGTCAAGAAGGATATAAGATAATACAAGTTAATTGAGACTTCAGAAAGATATTATTGACAAGAAACAGGACTTACACACTCAAATAAAATGATAATACATACATACGGTATACATGCTGAAGATTGGTTAGAGCATTCCTTACACTACTGTATTTAAACAAGATACTGACAATTATATTTCAAAATATATTTTATTCAAATGTTGAAATTATAATGGAGTGTAACCGATGCACATTGGCATAGCCTGGTCGGACTGATTGTTGGGGGGGGGGGGGGGGGGGGGGGGGGGGGAAGCACACCTTATGTATTTCTTTATTTGGTATTTTATGGTGTTTTTCTCACCTACACCACTGTCTTTATCCAAGGCTAGATAATTGATATTCTTTTTTTTTTCTAAAGAATGTGTACCCTCCCCCCCCCCCCCCCCCCCCCCCCTTACTGTAGCTACAACACATTTATAAATATTAAATATATAAATATTAAAATAATGTTTCTAGAAACATGTTCATTTGTAAATTTTGGTGGAATGGGTAGTACAACTTATTTAATCATATTTTTTTATAATTATAACTAGGGCATGCGCCCCCCCCCCCCCCCCCCCCACCACCCACCACCACCATTAATTGACAAAAACAAAACAAACATAAGGCCGAAAACATCTGTAAAAATAGTGAAATACGGTAAGCTGTGCCAACTCCAAAAAGAAATCATTTGCGTTCCCCATCCCCCCCCCCCCCCCCCCCACACAATCAATCCGACCACATCATGCATACACAATTACAACGCATATATCCAGCTCGATTTTAATTTTATACACACAATAAAATAATAAACGTATTGACAAAAGGCTAACTATCAACAATGGCCGCGCGAAATCCTGGCACAGATTTGGGTAAGTTTTTGTCGTTGTCGTGTTATATATTGGTTATGTTTTTGTCTCTTATGCTCTATTCAATTCATCTGTATTCAATCCTAATTTGTTTGTTGTTAAAAATGTGAAATGAGTGCGTGATTCTTTGAGCTAACCTTCATGACGTGATATTGATTATTGTATTGTCCCATACACTGAAATCTGTGTAATGCATGTGTGCAGATTTTCGAGTGCATTTTCTAATTTCTGTCGCGTGTCGTCTAAATATTATTGGTCATGTTTATGTCTTTTATGATTCATGTAATACATAGTTGTTGACTTCCAGGTTGTTTGATAATGAAAATTGTGATATTCAATGAAATGCTTGATTATGAATTGTTTAAATTCAGTATTTTGGGAGTTCATTAAAAAATTATTTGTATGCGTTGAATTTATCAAATTTACTTGACTTGAGCAAGTAGAGTCTAAAATCTATTAATAAAAATTAAAATATTCATGGCAGAATGCAGAAGTGTGTTTGTATATGATGGAGTAATGACTGATGAAATATATGATGTCTGGATGCATTAAATGTTATCATGAAATGTGTCACAAACATGACCTTCAAATAACACATTTTGTGATAAAAAAATTGGGTTTGTCATGTATTCAAAAGTAAAATGTGCGTTGCCAAGCAGCGACATGAAATTTGATATCACGACTCCCGATAATAGGAGCATATGACACTGAGCTCATGATATGAGTAACGTCACTATTGGTAACAATTTGGAAAGCAATATCCGTTACACACACAGCAAACTGTAATTGTAAAGGAAATGTGTGTCTGTTGGTTTATATAAATTAATTATTTGGAAGCTAAGCTTATTTATCCATCTTTATACTATTTATAGTTCCATCCATCTCAGAAATGGTCCATACTTGAGGCGGTGATCTTTCCAATGCCTTTCTAAATACGATATTATTCTGTTTTTCTTTAATTATAGACCTAGCATGGGTCGACAACACAAGAATCAACAAACCAGCGGTTTTCAAGAGAGCAAATGAAATCAGGACTAGACGGGCTGTGAAGAAGAACTATCAGGTATGAAAACAAATCCATTTTATGGCGGAAGTTTAGCATGGTTAGCAACTCCCAGGGCCACCAAAAAATGAAAACAAACATGTTGGTAGCCCGATGGTGGCCCCTTTTTTTCACTTTACATTTGGCCTTGGGTCCCAATCCTCATCCAATGAAAAACGGCCTCTTGGCTAGACTCGACTACAAATATTGTTGTACACAAGGCTCGACACTCGCACTGGCCCGGGGCCAGTGAAATTGCACTTTGGGCCAGCAAAATGTATAAAAGTCATATTTTGGTGGCCCGATCTGGCAAGCAGATTTTCAACCCGACATTGACAAAATGAAAAAATCTTGTTTTCTTTTATGTCATGCTTCATCTGTAATTACATGTTTGATTAGGAAAGAGTGATATTTTGAATAGTAAAAAAGCTTACTCATGAAATACAATTTTGGGGCCAGTAAATTGTCTTTCGGGCCACCAGAATAGAGAAAGAAACTATTTCACTGGCCCGACCGGGCCACTGACTAAAAAGGTGAGTGTGGAGCCCTGTTGTACATCTTTATGTTTTTTATACATTTTTTAGGCTCTAATTATACTGAGCCCTTGTTTCTGTTGTTGATTTTTAAAAAACTTTTATTTGAAAGATACAGTCAAACCTGTGTACAGTGGCCACCCAAACAAGAATAGTGGCAACTGTAGACAGGTTCCCTAACACTGTTTTTTCCTGCAGGGATCATTATTGATGGCCACTATAGGCAGATTGGCTGCTATAAACAAGTGGCCACTAGGAAAGATTTGACTGATTTATTAATTATTTTCCCATCTATTTAACAATGTATCTAGGTTGCGTGGCTCTTGAAGGCTATGACATGCATCGACCTGACGACGCTATCCGGAGATGACACCTTCACCAACGTCCAGAGGCTGTGCTTCAAGGCCAAGAACCCCATCAGGAGGGACCTCATGGAAGCTATCAAGATGCAACACAGAGGTACAGATATTATGACATTTTACTTGTCTGACCTCAATTTTTACTTGCCCAGGGTAAGTGTTTGTGTCAAGCCCTGCATATAACGCAGATGAGTTTTATGGGGTTATTTGTAGATGAAAATGACATTTTACTTTCCCATGCTATTAGATCTGACCACTAAATTGAAATTTCCTTTTCTCATGCTTTTAGGTCTGACGGTTGGAGCCGTGTGTGTGTATTCAGCCAGGGTGCCAGATGCAATCAAATCTCTAAAGGAAGCCGGCGCTCCTCATATTCCAGTGGCCTCTGGTAAATTTCAAATTTAAAAGAATTTGTAAAATTGTGTTAGACTTAGAGTCTTACAGTCAATGATGAATAAATATTGCTGAAAACTGCTTATCTACTACAAAATCGCCTGTCAATAGATTAAGAGGGCCAAGATTTTGATCCTAGCACAGGGATGTATTAATTAAGTTTTCCAGATTAATCTGGAATTCCAGATTTTCGTTTACTTTTCCAGATGTTTTTTTAACTGAAAAAAAATATTGTATTATCGAATGGTATGAAAAATTGACCCGCTGATACGGTATGAAAATTATGAAAAAGTATGTTTTAAACTTGGAATCTGTATCATTTGAAATGTTAAACTTTTCTTTCTATGAGCAGTACGTTAGCACACAGCTTGCTCGCTGATAATAATTTTCCAGATTTCTTATGTGGTTCTACTTACATGCCTGCTAGCAGAATGACTGTTTTTAGCTCATCCGGCCCGAAGGGCCCGATGAGCTTATGCCATGGCGTGGCGTCCGTCGTCCGTCCGTCCGTCCGTCCGTCCGTCCACAGTTTTCAAAATGCTTCTTCTTCGTTATTTTTCAACCGATTTTGATTCTGATTGTTTCATAAGATAGGGCTAGGAGGGGGATTTAAAACTTCTACACAGAATCGTGAAATTCATTATATATGCTAATTTATGCAAATTTATTCGAAATCACAAAAAATGCTTCTTCTCCTTCATTTCTTGACCGATTTTGATTTGGTTTGCTTTATCTGGTAGAGCTAACTTTGGTACACTAAACTCTACACAGAATTTTGAAATTTTTCTCCATTAATTAATTATGGTAATTTATGCAAATTTATCCCAAAAATCACAAAAAATGCTTCTTCTCCTTCATTTCTCGACCGATTTTGATTTGGTTTGCTTTATCTGGTAGAGCTAACTTTGGTACACTAAACTTCTACACAGAATTTTGAAATTTTTCTCCATTAATTAATTATGGTAATTTTTTATTTATTTATTTATTTATTTATTTATTTATTTATTTTTATTATTATTTTTTTTTTTTTTTTTTTTTTTTCCCATGTCCCTTCTGGGGCGTCAAATTTTTTTTTTTTTTCACTCTATTTTTTTTTTAATTAATTTTTATGTCCCTTCCAGGGCATCACATTTTTATTTTTTGACCAGTTGAAAAGTGTACCACATGAAATTTGCGATATTTGATGTTGCGAGATGCCGGATGAGCGCTACGTCATTGACGTTCTGGTTTAAGAAGATTCTGCTACTAGGATCAAAATCTCATACCCTCTATTGACTCTTTAATAGCTCGACTTAAGCCCGGCGCAGACAGAGCCGACTCGACCCGACTGGTTTTCAGCCTAATTAACTCAGGACTCCGGTTTTGTCAATCAACTGCCAGTCAGAGGTCATTCGATGCCGATTCTGACTGAGCGAAACTGACTCTAGCCTGACTGAAAACCAGTCGGATCGGGTCGAGTCGGCTCTGTCTGTGCCGGGCTTTAGAGTCAAGAAAAGTTTGAGCTTTTGATCCAAATGGAAATGTCATCAGAAGCAAATGGCAACAAGTACACATTTATGGACTGGTCCCAGAAATGCTTGGGCTGGGGTTGATAAGAAATGTGTGATTTACCAACAGTCAACGGTCTTGAATGGGTTTAAACTGACTATTTTCAGTAACTGTATGTGGACAATTGCCATGTTTCAATCTCTTGTACATTATTTACTCAACCCTTCATAATCCTTCGTAATCTCTCTGTCGTCTAAATCCATATTGCGCTCTAAATGATGAGTCAATCATGCATGTTTGAATGCACTGTGAGCGATGTTTACTTATGCGATAATACTCATCAAAAAGACTCAAAGAGCAAGTGATTACTGTATGCAGGATCCTATGCGCGCACATGCGGCTTCGCGGAGGGGCACTTAGCCACTAGTTACAGTATATTTCTTCATGTCATCATTTTGCTTATATTTGTTCAATAGTTGCAACTGGATTCCCGGCCGGTCAGACGCCCCTGAAGATGAGACTAGAGGAGATCCGCCAGGCCGTGGCGGACGGAGCCAGAGAAATCGATGTGGTCATCAGCAGGACCTATGCACTGGCAGGGAACTGGAAAGGTAATACAGTGAAACCTAGTGAAAGAGAGCTATAATATACCAACACATTCGTATGGAACTGGCAAAGTTATACAGTGGAACCTTAATAAATAAATAGAGCTCTGATATAACAAAACCCTCTTATAACACTTCTTTACACATATATATTGCCCACCGCACACGGCAAAATCCAATCCGACCCTATGAACGATTGAGGATCTGAACTCTGCTACATGCTTTAAATTCACACGTCTTGTTTTAGTTAAAATACGTAGTTTGTCAGATTGGAATCAGGTCATGTATTGTGCCATGGGCTTAACAAGACTGAGGGGGGATGTGAATATTTGAATGATTGGCTCAAATGCATGCAATTTCTGACTTGCGTTTAACTTTACAACTTTACAACTTTGCGATTGTTCACAAATCTTTATGCAACACCCCTCTGATGAGTATCTCTTCTAATGATATGTTTTCTGATCATCTATAGGTTGTATGATGAGGTGTGGTTGTTCAGGGAGGCCTGCGGTGAAGCGCACCTCAAGACTATCTTAGCAACGGGTGAACTGGGCAGCTTGGTCAATATCTACGAGGCCAGCAATATTAAAACTGTTCTAAAGTGAAAACAAAGCTTTGGATGTCTGTTTACCACCAATTTGTCAGTTATGTTTTTTAGTGATGTCTATTCATTTTCCTATCATTCTTAGGTGTGTATGACGAGGTGCGGTTATTCAGGGAGGCCTGCGGTGAAGCGCACCTCAAGACTATCTTAGCGACGGGTGAACTGGGCAGCTTGGTAAACGTCTACAAGGCCAGCATCGTTGCCATGATGGCAGGTCAGTACAAAGGAGGGCTCTTCCTTACGTTATTCTTTTTGGTGGCCAAAATGACATATCAGGGGGGTGTTCGATAAAGAGTTGCGGTCAATCGCTAAGTTGCAATGAATCGCAAGTCACAAAATGCATCTAAATGCGTGACTCTGATTGGCTCAAAATGCGCATTTAGACTTGTGATTAATTGCAACTCTTTATGCAACACCCCCCAGATAGACTCAAAACAAAGACTTTTGTGTTCTAAATCCTAAATCTTTGGTGGTCAATACAAGGGTTTCTAGTGGCTAAATTGTATTTCTGGTGTCCATTGGCACCCGGCTAATGTAAAGGGTGAGATTGGTTAGGGTCATGCTATTTTTGTGATGAAAATTGTAAGTAATAAAAGTACCTTGCTATACTTCTTACTTCACCCAGTGTTGTAGCTAGGGGGAGGTGGCAGGGGGACCAATAATCTTGACAAAAACAATACAAAAATTAAAGAAAAACATTAGATGTGCCCACCATTAATTTGTGTGTCCCCTCCCCCCCCCCCCCCCCCCCCCCCAATCAGTTCGACCACACTATGCCACTGGCTTAACCTGATACTTTAGTTAAAGTCTATAACATCTATAGATGTATTTATGTATATATATCCTCAATGATTTATAACAAATATAAATCTACATCTTTTCGTCGTGTGAATGCAGGCTCTGATTTTATCAAAACGTCCACTGGGAAGGAGGGAGTTAACGCCATTCTGCCTGTAGGACTGGTGATGGTGAGAGCCATAAGGGATTACTACCACAAAACTGGATTCAAAGTAAGTATTGAATAGAATTGAAAAGAGTTTTAAACTATATGGAACACAATTTGATAAAAAACAGCTCTAGGGCTAATATATTTTCGAATTTACATAAAAAAACACATGTACAAAATTTCATTGTACATAAACAAAGCAACATAATCACGACATACAACAAAACATTTATGAAATATACTAACACTTATTGCAGTAAATGGGACTTAAACCAACAGAGGAGGTCACATATATATTTTTCAACAAAATGTCACTTTTTTGTTTATGTTTAGAGTTGTTTTCAAGCGTTTTACCAAAACGGAGAGTGAATTAGAAGAAATTATGCGATCCCATTTTGTTTATTGTTTATCTTTTCTTTAAATAATTGTATTATTTTTGTATTTTATTTACCGTATTAGTCTTTTATATGTTGGCATTTCCTTATGTATTTTTGTTAGTCATGCTATAGAAGTATGTATTTCATTGTATTATGTATGAGTTGTGTAAAGGGCCCCCTGGAAAACAGTGCTTGATCAATGATGGGTCCACCCTGTTTAAAAGAGACTTAACCCATTCTGGACTGGTCCCGAAAATACTCCGGCACGAGTCTATGGAAAATACATGTTATAGCGAAATCAATCAGAAAGAGATGCAATCGATTGCAAAGTTGCAATTAATTGCAAGTCAGAAAATTTGCGCATTTGAACCAATCAGATGTGCGCCTTTAGTCACATGATCGGACTTACAATTATATTAACTGCAACTTTACAATCGATTGCATCTCTTTCTGCAACGGGGCACTGAACGGGTTAATAAATAAATAAATATGTAGTTACAAGCCAAACCTTTGATCATTGCTTCATCAGGTTGGTTTCAAGCCGGCAGGTGGCATCCGTACGGCCAAGGACTCGTGCGCGTGGCTCTCCCTCATGAAAGAAGAACTGGGCAACGAGTGGCTCACCCCCGAACTATTCCGCATCGGCGCCAGCTCGTTGCTGGGAGACATCGAACGCCAGATCTACCATAACGTAACCGGACGCTACGCCGCTGCCAACGAACTTGCAATGGCATGAGCGCCTCACAATTTTATTTTTTTGTAATGTATGACATTTGTATGTACAGATTCATGAATGCTTTCTTGTTAAAATTTCTTGGGTTGAGATATTTATCTTTCTATCATAACGTCACGGGACGCTACGTCACTTGCAATGGCGTAAGCGCCTCCAAATATTTTGTTTGTTTATGTATACAGATTCATGCATGTTTGTATTCGCAAGTCTTTGCACAAAAATGGTACATCTTTTGAATCATGTCATGAAAATGTGGAGGAAATTTCTTCGCTAAATATTGATGTTCGCTTTGGCCTTGGTTTGTGTATATATTTACAATGTACAGGAAGATTTCATGTCTTCCAAATTTATGATAATAGTTTATGTAAAAAAGGCAATAATTGCATAAAAACAATTTGTTTCGGGCAAACATACGATATTTGAAGAATTTGAATTCATAAGCTGTGCCCTATACAAGCTTCTGCACATTATTTTTCCTGTTTCTATGAAGTAGGAACTTTGGTAGGCTGAATTCAGGCATATATGTTTTGGTACCGTTATTTAATATCAAATAGATGTCCAACACTTTGGAAAGGGTTGTGTAATTCATAGACAATGCAATTAATCACCTGAACTTACGGAACATAACAGGGCTTTAAGTTCCGTAAGTATACACTCTGCACCTGGGCCAATATTCAAGAAAGCCTTCTAGCTTAGTTTCTTGCTAAGTTCATTTTCGATGACAGGGCTGAGAAATAATCACAAGATCTTTAAATTGCTGACTAGGGTTAATTTAGTGGGTACCTACTAAAGACTTACCCAGCTAACCCTAGTTTGGGACTAGGAAACCTTTTTGTTGCTCAACTCGAAGAAAATTGGGGTGTCTGTTCCCTTCAAGGGAGAGCTCGCATTGCCCCGCATTGTAAGATAATTAAATATTTCCATAATTCAAAAATCCAATCATTTTTCTGCTTCCATATGCCAAATAACAAGGTAGAAGGGAAATGTTCAAGCTCCAATTGGTTATAGGTGAATTTGACAAAGTTAAACCATTGTCTTCGGGAACCTGGTGGGCCCTGTATTAATTGTATGGGGACTGCAAATTCTAGTAAGGAATTGATTAATGGATCTTTTTTTATCTAACAGAGGAGAAGCTTAAGAGTAAGAAGTCTTTGTACATAACCCTTTTCAAGAATATCCTGTTTTGGCCCCACCAAAAAAATTTAAAAAATAACAATTCAGATTCTACCCACCTGTATGTGGAGTGAAGAATTGAATTTGAATTATTGTGTGAACTACCTCTTTTATGAGTACTAATTGAATAGTTCTGTGTAACAGATAAACAGTGTGTTATTCTCCCGTTCATTATTTTTTAGCTTTACTATAAAGCATTATACATGTATCCCCAATTATCATTGGCTTTCACTGTCAATATTCTTTCTTCTGCATATTTAAAAGAAGAACAAATTTTGTGATTTGCTTTTTGTAGCATTTGCAGTATGTCGTGGCAGATACATTTATACAAATAAAGCCTGTGTCACATATCACCGGATAGCGTTAACGGACGCCCAGCGGAGAGCCAAAAAAATCAATATATTCATCTCTGTTCGTATGCGTTTCTTGTCCATTTCTTGTTCAGCAAATGCATTCCTTGTCAGGCGATGTTCCTCGTTCATCTATCCATCCAGCAGAATGTTTTGTTCATGAAGCAATGGAGACAACTTTCACCACCGGATAATTTGTTTTTTGCAGATTTTCTTTCCTTCTGGCTTCTGTTCGAGCTGTGCGGTAATATGTGACTGTAACCTTTAATGCATTAACTGGAATATCAGGAAATTCTTGTTTCATGGTTTTTTTTATATGTCTTTATCTAATGAAGACGTGCATTTGAAATCATACGGACAAAGTAATACCTACTTTCCATGGTCATGAAGGTTTACTTCTTTTTAATATTGCGGTCAGAAATCATTATTTATATTCTTCTTACAGGCATGTTATATGAACAAGAAGAGAGGAAATAAATGTAACATTTTCAATAGTAAAAAGAGAAAATCTGTTTGACTATCAACAGTTTAATAAAATGTAAACAAAACAATGTCCTCTTCACTATGAGAGATTTTAATTTGAGTACTTGTGCAAACATGCAGTATAATATATACAGTCTGCTTGCGGTTGCACCATGTAAGAAGGGAGGGATTGGAGAGTACTGAGAAGGACGGTTCATATTCTTTCTTGTGTAGTCCTAGAAAAGACTGTTGGTAGTCCTGAGAAGGACTGTTGGAATTATTTCTTGGGTAGTCCTAAAAAGGACTGTGGTAGTCCTGGAACATGTACAGTATAAAATAAAATTTAAACGCATGAGAGACAGAATTATGATTAAAATGTATTTTTAATTCATTATGGGTATTTGTGTCTGTGTGAAAATATGTGAAACTGTATGTATGTATGTATGTTTGTGATGCATGCGTTCACATGGGTTTGTATAATGTGTGATTGTGCATGTGTGATGTGTATATGTGATTGTGCATGTGTGATGTGTGTGTGCTACGGGGGGGCAGAGGGGCATGCGCCCCCCCCCCCCCCCCATAATTATAAAACAATGATATACATCGGGGGAAATCTGTAAAAATAGAGAAATACATAGGATGTGCCCACAATCAGTCTGACCACGCGTAACCTCTGTGCTTGTGTGTGTTGTGCGAATGTGCATTTACAATGCTGCTGGTGGCTATTATTCAAAAGAGATAAGTTGATTTTTACATACATCTAAACAAAATAATGTACAACTTTAGATTAAATCCTGTACCAAAATCATTGTAAGATATGTCCGAATGATGTGTGAAAGTTTCATTGAAAAAGAACACTGCTTTCCTGGTTAAAAAATGAAAATATGCGTCAGCTTTTACAACAAATTACTGTATGACGTCTATGAGGTTTATGACCGTTCATTAACGCTCTTGAGTTGAATGATAGATATCGTCATACTAAAGGGGTATTTGAAAAAATCTAACCCTATTTTATTCTCTTACCATAAGCTAAACAACACGGTAGAAGAGAAACGAGGAAGCTCCGAGTGATTTTCGTGGAGTTAGACACTTTACAGTGTTTAACGTTTTGGTATACACGATTGAAAAGGCAATAAAGTTCAGTTATCCGTTTGACCAAAACTCATTCATTTATACTCTTTCAAAATACATGAAAGACATTTAATTTATTACGAGATATAATTGTCACATGAATCTTACTGGAGAAAGAGTTACAAATATTTATTCATAACAAGCCTTTAAAAAAACGTTCGGAATCGCAACTTTGATCGATCATATCTTGTTTAACTATACTTATCATTATTTTGGTGCACACACCCGAATCGCATAATAAACGAATAATAACGAATGGGGAATCATTCTGAAGAGAAATTAACACGCTTTCACATTATGGTAAATTTGATGAGTATGTAAAGTAAAGTACGAAGATATCTCCACAAAAGTCCTAACCTCCACAACATCTCGTTGTTGATCCTCCCTCATATTCACCTTTACTACTCATAAACGGCTTTCATAATCATTATAAATTAAACGGGCCCCATATTCATGAAACCCCGCTAGCTTAGCTTAGTTCCGTGCTAAGTGTATTTTAAATGCGCAGTTTATTGAGCAACAAACAGTTTTCCTAGTCCCCAACATGGGTTAGCTGGGTAAGCTTTAGGTACCCACTAAGTTAAAGGGATGGTTGAGTTTTGGTAGAGAGGGCGCTAGACTACTTTTTTTTTTGTGAGGTAATGAAAAACTGAGTGTAAAATTTGAAAGAGCATATAATATTTAAATAATAAAATCATCTTTGTTTGATCAAAATCGGTTCAGAGACGGCTGAAATATCCATAAATATAACTATTTGTAATAAACCCCTGGGCCCCAGGTTTATTAGAGAATTTTGAACCAGCCGTTAAAAATTCAAAAAAATGCTTCCTCTTTTCAAAAAGTTACAAAATAGGTATTTAAATAGTTATTTAAATAGTTGTTGGTTATTTATCTATCTAATCACTATTTCAACAAAGCATCACATGCACAATATTTTATTAAAAATGGTTGAAACCGATGAGTGTTTAGAGAGCGCCCTCTTACGTTTTAACGGCTCTTTTTGAATGATAACATGATCTTTACTACGTCATTTTTAATTTTGTGTTCCTTTCTAGTTGTAACTATTAGTTTGTAATGTAATGATGCAGGTTTTGGTTACTAAAATTCAGTTTCACCAAAACTGTACTCTCCTTACCAGAACTCAACTATCCCTTTAACCCTAGTTAGCTACTAACAAATCTTATGTTTAATTCGTAGCCACGCCATCCAAAATAGACTTAGCAACGGAACTAAGCTAGCGGGCTTTCATGAATATGGGCCCAGGCTTTTTGATAATACCATGTTCAATAGTATATATTCGTTTATATGAGAGTCGAACCTTCCAAGTAATTTTGGGGGCGCATTTTGCAACATTTCACTTCTGATCTTGTCTTATATTAAAATATATTGCACAATGCACATACCCCAAATGATTAATGTTTACAAATATGATAAACACCTTATCGAGTGATACCAAATATAATCAACATGATTTCATAAGAAAAGAGATATAATCGATCAAACATGAGTTTCCGAACTTTTTTGGAGGGGCTTATATTCCGGCAGCCAAGGGCCATAGGATTCAAATCTTTTATTCATTTATGGGGTGTATATAATTATATCAAGTGTGGTGTGAGCATGTTACCATTGGGCTATTTTTGTGTTATAAGCATAATGATCTAATGTGCATAGTTTATCAATGAGATCAACATTAAATGTTCATTTAGAAGGATTATAATGAGTAAAATAATAAATCTGTAATTACGGTAACGAATCATGAATATGACAGTTATTGTTTCACTGAGGCTAGAACCTCCAATAAGCATCAAAGGGGACCACTACTCAACGAACAACACAATCATGCTTATATGTTTTAGCAACGTTGTTTGATATTAAAATAGATGTCCAACACTTTGCAAAGGGTTGTGTAATTCATAAACAATAATAATAATTACCAACACTTACGGAACCAACATGGCATCATGGTTCCGTTTCACGGAAGACGCGTACGTCCTAGACTATACATATTCTTCTTATGCACACCCATGAACACAGGTAATTTAGTGTGGTAAAGAGTTTTTCCAATTATATAATTTGTTTGAAATGTTGGTGGGATGGACTACTAAAACTATTACTTTTCATCTATAAGAATATTATTTTTGGGGTGTTGGTACAATATTTCAAAGTTCGATCATGTTATAATTATGAACTAAAGGTATTTAAAATGAGTTGCATATGATATAATGTCGTGTTTATCCTGGTCCAGGACATAGGCGTAGGAGGCGAGAAAGGGGGGGGGGGGAGACTGGGGGCTGCAGCCCGGTAAATACGTTATTCCTACTTCTAATTCTCATAATCATATCAAAGTCAATGTTGCATGTCCTTGAGTGAAATTAAATTGTTACCCTATTTATGAAATATGTAAATTAGCTCATAATCATAATAATGAGTATATTAAACAGGATTGTCCAAGGTTATAGGTTGACATGCTCACCTCATCCTGGCTCGCATTTTATAAACCCCACATATATCAGCAGAAAATGACTGTTTTCCGGTATTTTAACCCAAAGGCCAAATTCTGCCTTTTGCTGCCGGAGTGATAGGCCTACTGTTTAAACGGTTTAGTCACATGATAAGCGACGAAGCGCTGTGGGGAACTTGGGAGAACTAAGACTGAATAGACCAGTTTGCTAAAGTTGTTCTGCGGTGTATTCATATCGAAGGGTTTGACGAGCGCATAATGTTCGTTGGACAGTCGTAGAGGGCTCATACGACTGTCGTTGACTTCTTCTTTAATTTGACTTCGACTACATTAGTAGGCCTACATCGCCATACACAGGGGCGTAGACAACGGGGGGGATGAGGGGGATGCATCCCCCCCACCTCACAAGGTGGGGGGGGGGGGATGACATGTACAATCATCCCCCCCAGGTTTTAGGGAAGGATATATTTTGTTGTGTGTATCTATACGAGTGAAAAAAAAACATTACTTGTATGCATCTATAGGCGTAGCCAGGGGGGGGGGGGGTTGGCGGTTCAACCCCCCCCCCCTTTGACCCAAAAATGGCTGTAAGGGGGGGGGGGGGGTTTGGACCCCCCTTTTCACATTTTAGCTGGTCTCGAGACTACTTTTAAGCTGTCTTGACCGTCTAAAACCTGGTCTCGACCGACTAAAACGTGGTAACAACCGACTAAAACCCGATCTCGGTACCAAAAATCTCCGGTATCGGGTTCGAAAATTGTGAAACCTGGTCTCGGCTTCGAAAATTGCTTACGAACCCCCCCCCCCCCCCCAACTGAGAGGGGTTTTCAACTTTGAAGGTACTTGGTCTCGGTCTTGAAAATTTTGAAAGTACTCGGTCTCGGCTTCGAAAATTGTTTACGGAAACCCCCCCCCCCCCCCCCCCCCCCCCCCCCCCCCACTGAGAGGGGTTTTCAACTTTGAAAGTACTTGGTCTCGGGCTCGAAAATTGTGAAAGTACTTGGTCTCGAAAAATTTACGGACCCCCCCCCCCCCCCCCCCCCCCCCCCCCCCACTGAGAGGACTTCCAAGCAATTGCCTTGGTCTCAAAATATTTGGGCAGGTGGTCTCGGCCGCGAACAAATTAGTCTTGGTCCGGTGAACTGAACAGCAAATCATCCCCCCCAGGTGTAAGAACCTGTCTACGCTACTGGCCATACATGCAGTGTTATGATTGAGCCACCAGAGATATAGTTAAGTCTGACCTCCCATTCGACAAATCGCAAATATCGAATATCATACAGATCAAGGAAAGTCACCTTGTCCTTGTTATTTGTCATTTGGTTGAAAAGAACTGAACATATACAATATCTAAAAGCTTCCATGGGCTCGGCCCTATTAATGGCCCTATTAAAGTCGGGCACATGCACCCCATCATGAAAGACTATATTCACCAAGTCAGATCACCATGCGTGCTAAAATAGATATATAAAACACATTCAATACAATGTATTTCATCCGAAAAACCGAGGTCGTCATACTTCTGAATTTATTAGGCTATATCCCAAAACTTCTAGTGCTCCCCCTACAGACCAAATAAGGCTCAATTAAAGTGTAGGGGCCTATGGAACCCAACCTGTTGTATAAGGCTTCTCGATCAGGCGCCGCCATGTGTGGGATTAACAAGTACGAAAAGATACCTTATATTATGTTACGCATCTTCAGAGTGTTCTTCTGCCTGCTTGTCATGCGGTTCCGCCCCATTGCCCCCCCCCCCCCCCCCCCCATGCAAAGCCTCTAAGTGCCCACTTTCCCCGGCTACACACTAATGACTAAATCTTGAATATAAGTATGTGTAAAGATTCATGCTTTTATCCATAAACACATATCTTTCCATAATCGAAAAGGCGTCCTCGGGCTCCCGGCCCCTTGATCCTTGATACCTTAAATGTGGCTGCCCCTCGACTCAAACAATTCAAGGCGTTTGCATGCAATGTTCGCTAAATTCCGGGGGGGGGGGGGGGGTGCACACACCTTTTCACCTGATAAGCAACAAAAATGTCCTCAGACATTTAGGTGGCCGGAAATTAAAAATACTTCATAAACTATAATTTGGCACGAAAATTATAATTTTGAGCATAAAATGTACATGATTTTGTCTTTCGGGCCAAATTAGTTAATGTATGAGGTATACATTGTAATCTGCGGCCACCTAAATGGGTGAGGAACCTTTTCTTTATTTTCTTCTATTTTTGTTTATTGGGTTAAAACATCAGTGCCCACTGGAAAAAATCCTTGCAACGCCACAAATAAAATGGACAACAGAAATCGACAAAAACATGATAGATATGCTATTGTAATTTTAAAAGTTACGTCTAAAAAAGTTGTTTTCTTTGCAGATTTTGGCTGTCCACTTTGGGGGGAAGTGGTAGGGGGGAGGGGGGGGGGGCACAGAAATGTGTTGTGGGGCGGGGGCATATGTCCCCCATTAATTTGAGGGGGGGAAATAGCAAAAACAAAAATATAAATTAAACAAAATAATATTATTTGTTTTCTTCTTGTTTTTACTATTTTAAACCACACCACACCACACCATAAAGCTTCCATTATAATAATTACAGCTGAATGTATAGTTTTAATATTGTGGTTGGATGTCGGCGAAGACAAATTATTTGAAAGCAATACATTAAATAACTAATTCAAAGGAACAATCAAATTACAGTTCGCGGGACCCTACATTTTTCTATAGAGCTACCAGAGTGATTTTGCTAGAATGGCGGGGAATTTCCACCCCCATATATTATGTGATAGATATTGTAGACAAAATCAATACATAATATTGAGAGCCTAATGGAAACAAATATTTGCTTCTATTTATTATTAAACCGAAAGTAAATTCTATAATAAAATGTGCAGATAATGCGTATAAAGTTCGTCAGTAGCTTACGATAAAACTTGCGTTTGGGGATTCCAATTTCTCCCATGGAACCGTGGAATTGAGCTCAAATTCGCTTCAGAACTTTTCTTATGGGCGAAACACCTGTTATGTTTTACACCCCTTACCGTACACGTACCAAAAATGCCACGCCCCCATCAACTAATTGGTCTACTTTTTTAGCGATAACAAAACAACTCTTTCCTGTGGATATAGTTACAACATCAGACAAAGCACAAAGAATAACAAGTTACATCTTATATGTATCTAATATTTTCAGATAAACATAACATTAATGCAAGTGCCTAATTAGCAAATTATTGCAACAAAAAGCGTTTTTATCATATTTTTCTAGGTAAACTTCGAGTGTTTTTGAGAGGATTTGCGATGCAAGCTGGCGAAACGTAACGGTACCGTACGTAACTCGTTTCGGTACGGCCCCGCCTACTCAAACGGGCTTCGTATGTCAATCACTTTTCAGTTGCACGGTTCAACATGGCGGCCAGAGGATGTCAAGCGGGGACTACTACCAGATTTAGTGATGAATACGAATTGAAAGACGAGCTTGGGAAGTAAGTATTTCACAGTTTTCGAATATTTTGAATTTTCTGCTTCTGTATCTGTAATTTCTGTTGGAATATTCTCCCTAAACGATTCGTAAATACGATATGTAATGTGCCCTACTGAACGACTGCTGTTTCAATAATATTGCTAACGTTTTCCTGTGCAATTTGTGTGCGTGTTATTGCAGGGGCGCTTTTAGCGTAGTGAGACGATGTGTGAAGAAACAAACAGAACTGGATTTTGCTGCAAAAATCATCAACACAAAGAAATTATCAACAAGAGGTGAATATAACTTTTCATTTAATGCATGTTCATGTATTTGGTAAACTGTGAAGTCTGATTTAGTTGTCTTTTATTGATTATCTTTGTGTGAAATGTGTGTGTTTTTAGCCATTTAAATTTTAAAGTTCCCATCTTGGGCTTGGCATTAATCCAAATCTGGTGTGAGTAATATTTAGCTAAAGAAAACGTTAGGAAGACACATTTTCATACATTTCTGGACACAATCATGTTAGGAAGACACATTTTCATACACTTTTGGACATAATCATTGAACATCAATGATAATTAATGTCCAAAAATGTATGAAAACGTGTCTTCCTAAATCCTAATTGCACTTATCAATTGTATGACGCACCTAACGACCCCCGGGAATGGTGCGTCATGGTTGGGTCATTTACCAAAACAGTTTTGACGCAGGAACCGTCGAGGCAACCCTTTGGTCCGTCACATCATGAAGAAAGGGATGGGCGCGAGCGCCGTTTAGGTTCATGAGGTTACCGTCAAAATCAAGAGATGGTGCATCACCAAAAGTGATCGTATGACCGTCATATAGTCGAATGGTCCATTGAATCCACCTCATTCAAAGGGTACATGAACTTCTGCAAATTGTTTATTTTGTTTAGAATAATTTATTAAAAATGGGCACATGGACTTGAACCATCCTTTAAGTTGACAGATGGTTGGAAATCTTTTGCTATGTTTTTTTTTTTAATTCTTAATACAAATGTATGTTACATTTGTGATTTGTGTACAAAAGTAACACAACATATGATGCCAAAGTCACATGACATGAAGTAGCAAATAAGAATGCATAGCACTTTCAGTCAGTCGGTTTATTTCTGTCAAACATTCACAGCATTATGAATGTATTTTTAAAACCATTTTTGCTCCAATATTGATGTATGATTTATCAGAACTGCTGAATTCTTCTGTTGTTGTTGCTGTTATTTATTATATTATTATCATGTATTTAAAGATACTCGGTTACAGCTTTCAAATCATAATAAAGTACTATTTACGGGAAACCAGTAAATAATAGTCATTTGGCCCCCAAAACGCCAAAATAAGATCTCCATCATCCTCCATGTCAAAAAGAAACCCCACAAATTCATAAGAGCGCCATGTACATGTAGATGTCCATGGTCAAGAGTTATTTCCAAACAAAAATGCCTACCTACTTATTAAAATCAGCGCAGAAATTAAAGGGGATAACGAGACAAAGAACAACACATAATTATATATATGTTTTGATACCATTGTGTGATATCAAGTAGCTGCCCAACATTTTGCAAAGGGTTGTGTAATTCATAAACAATGCAGTTAATTACCACCACTTGAGGTGGCTGGGGGCGCCCGCTTGTCTGCTGTTTGAATGAAAACAGCCCTGTAACTTTAATAGCCATGTATATATTTTCTACAATTCAAGCATCATTTAATTATCACTGTTAGTTTTTAATCAATAACTGACAAATTTTAGTTACTAAAATGCTGTTTGACCAGAACTGTATTTTCCCTTTAAGCTGGAAACTGATACTCAATTATTCAGCGAAAAAAATCCAGTGCAACATCGCACAAAAAAATGGCAGACGGGGAGGACAAGGGAAAACCCCTCTTTATATGAAACATGAATGTACACATCAATACACATTTTCATGTAAATGTATGCTTGTTAAAGGGATCTAGTAACTTTGTTGGCATTTGCAAAAAGTGATGAATGCTTGATAAAATGTGTAGTCTTGTGATTTTATATATCCTCTAGTGTAGCATTGTGTGAACATTTCCTGTTAAATGCATGTTCTAGTAACTTTGTTGGCATTTGCAAAAAGTGATGAATGCTTGATAAAATGTGTAGTTTTGTGAATTGATAATATCCTCTAGTGTAGCATTGTGTGAAAATTTCCTGTTAAATGCATGTTAATATGGATGAGTAATGAGCAAAAAATGCAAAGTGATATTCCCCAACTCATCGCAATGTCATTGTACACAGTTATGACTATCCAGTGGATAGTTAAAAAAACAAACAAGTATCTTTTTAACGAAATTTGAAGAAAAAAACGTAAACCTGCTCCCTGCTTCTATTGGTGATAGTACAGGGTATGAGAGAACCACTAGATTTCTAATTCAGTTTTGTGAATTTGGACAGTGTTACTAGAGCCCTTTAATCTTTGGAAAAAATATAATTTGTATTCAGGCTTCATTTCCAGAATGTCTGATAGCAATTTGAAATGTATTTTGCATTGACTTTTGGGGAATTGAAATGTACTAGGGCTCTTTTATGATTAACTGTTTTTTATTTCTTTTTTTTGCATTTTGGGTCTAAGATACACATCAATACACATTTAGATGTTATACTTGTTAATCATTGGGGGAAAAAAATACAATTTGTATTCAGGCTTCTTTTCCAGAATGTCTGATAGCAATTCGAAATGTATTTTACATTGACTTTTAGGGAATTGAAATGTACTACGTAGGGCTCTTTTATGATTAACTGTTTTTGTTTTGTTTTTTCCCCCTTTTATAAGATACACATCAATACAAATTTAGATGTTATACTTGTTAATCATTGGGGGGAAAAATACAATTCGTATTCAGGCTTCATTTCCAGAATGTCTGATGGCAATTCAACATTTATTTTGCATCATTTGACTTTTGGGAATGGAAATGTAACTAGGGCTCTTTTATGATTAACTGTTTTTGTGTGTGTTTTTTTTGGCATTTTGGGTCCCCTTTTATAAGATACACATCAATACACATTTAGATGTATATTTGTTAATCATGGGGGGAAAAATACACTTTGTACTCATGCTTCTTAAATTCCAGAATGTCTGATAGCAATTTGAAATGTATTTTGCATTGACTTTTAGGGAATTGAAATGTACTAGGGCTTTTTTATGATTAACTGTCCAGGCACTTGACATTTTTGGGCGCCACATATTTTTTCTTTTCTTTTCAGTACAGCATGTAACTACATGTATGTGGTTTATTGTAGCAAGTTTTAATTTGTTTTACTAGAGTTAATTCTGTTTACTGTTTTACGTTATTTTCCCTATAAATGTGTTTTAGTTGTACAGTATTAGAAAAAAATGTTTTCAAATACAGAGCTACGTGTACATGTACATGTATTTATGGGTTTTATATTATATAATTATGTTTTTTGTTGTTTTTGTTTTGGTCTTTGTATTTAAAGAAAACTGGCCACCTTAACTGATTCATAATTGGTCCTGACTTGTGCATATGGATTACAAAGTCAAATCATTCCGAATTGGTTAACAATTAATCATAGCGTACACCATTCCTTCGGAAAAATGATATGTGCATAAAGAATGTTTGTATTATGCTGGTACATTCGTTCATTCACACTTGCAAGTTGTCAAATTCACAACCACTTGTAATTTGAAAAGCTATGTTGTTTTAAGTAAACATTACTGTGCAGTATGTAAACATACACGATTGCGTATGAACTGATACACATGTTAATGGCTGCCCCATGCAAATATTCTTTCCACAGTGGTGTACATTGTAGCTATAGGGGGAGGGGCAGGGGGGCACATGCCCCACAATAATTTGATAAAAATTATTTTAAAAACATTTAAGGCAGCGCTCGAAAATGATCACAGGCCACCTGGCCCAGGGGCCACTAAAAATTGGCTTGGGGCCCTAACAGTTTCATTAATAACGAACTTAACTTGCCACATAGGGCAACCAAATACAAGTTCAGTAAATTTGTAACATTTGGGTTTTGTTTTGTTTGGGGCCACCAGATTCTGCTTTTGGGCCATTAAAATGTGAAAAATCTGGGTCCATATTCATAAAAGCCTGCTAGTTTAGTTCCTTGCTAAGTCTATTTTGGATGAAGTGTTGCTAATTAAACACAAGATCTTTTAGTTGCTAACTAGGGTTAACTTAGTGGGTTTCTACGGCTTACCCAGCTAACCCTAGTTGGGGACTCGGAAAACTGTTTGTTGCTGAATAAACTGCAGATCTAAAATACACTTAGCTAGGAAGCTAGCAGAATTTTATGAATATGAGGCCAGGCGTTTACTTGCCCAACTACATGTAGGCCACAACGTACAAGAAAAACAAAATGTTTCTAGCAGTGTGTAAGGGTACAAATTCTACAATGCATGCTGTGTCCCCAGTCAGACCATGTTTGCCACTGTAAGTTCATGATGGCCTTCTGTGAAATACAGTCAAACACTATATAGTGACCATCTAAAAAGAAACAATAAAAGTGGCCACCATAGATGGGGGGACACGTTAGATGGCCACGATACTATATGCAGGTTGCCTGCTATCTAAACAGGTGGCTTCTAAGTTACAATACAAGACAGGTTTGACTGTACGGAGCTCTAAGCAACGCAAAAGTCTGCGCCCCACCAACTTATAGATGAGCTGCATAAATTTCCAATGATTTAGCATATATTCACATGGGAGCTGTATCCACAAAGGTCAAGTTTCGCAGTTTGATAATGGCTGTGGATTTCACAACGCTCTGTAACAGAGATGTAATAATACGCATACATGTACAACTAGATAGAAAATACAGTATTTTTCGGTGGCTGCTTTTGCTTTTCAAAGTTCTTGTTCCCCACATTCAAGTTGCCCATTCAGCAAATCAAATATGGCATTAAGTGTTGTGGCCCAAAGCAAATTTTTAGTTGCCCTGGGCCAGTGGGCTGAGGGCTACATGCACTATCAAGCCCTGTACAATAAATGCATAGATAGTGATATCTTTTCTCAATGCTACATGTAGATATTAATTATTTTGCCTTGTGGTCGGGCAAGTAGAAATACGATTTTTCAAATTCAATTGGCCCAAAACCTGAATCTGCTGGCACCAAACAAAGAAAAACATTGCACATTTTCCCATTTGGCTTCCCATTAGGGCCAGTGGGATCAATAAAATATCATGGCTCAAGCTAATTTTTAGTGGCCCCGGGCCAGTGGGCCAAATGTTGCTACAGTACATGTAGTATCAAGCCCTGCACAATAAATGGCTAAATAATTTATTCCACAGTAATATCAAGCCCCGCATGTTAAACAAAATGTATAGATCTTATTTTTATCACTTTCTGTGTCCATGATGCAAATGGAAATGTGAGAGGTTAAAGATTACATGTAATTTAGACTTGATGCAGGGCGAGAGTGATCGCTAATTGCTCTATCGTGTTGTTAAAGGGACTTAGTAACATTGTCCAAATCCTCAAAATAAATTTTTCATTCTAGCGGTTCCCTCATACCTTGTTGTATTCGTATTAACAATAAAATCATGGGACAGGTTTAGGTTTTTCAAATTTCCCTTTCGTTACAAAGATATGTACGATCGAAGTATTCAGGTAAGAAAAACTCCGGGCGAGTTTTTCTTCTGTGTACAAAGTGAGTGCAGTGAGTTATTGAATATCACTGTGCATTTTCGCTCATTACTTGGCCATACAATGTCCATTTGACTTGAAATTTTCACAGAATACCCTGTGGACATATGAGATAACAACAATATACATTGCATCAACCATTCATCACTTTTTGCACATGTCAACAAAGTTACTAGATCCCTTTAAATAGAATGAAGAGAAAACCTTCAATTTGGAGACACTATATTACATTGTACAGTAGTGTGCATCGGTTCATGATGATGGACAGTGGTCCATTACTTTATTAGCCACTGCCAGGGCCAGACGGCTATGGTAGGGCCTTGGCGGTTGTGTTAACCCCTCAATTGTTGGACATTTGCAATGTTTGCAATGCCATTTGCAGTGCCATTTGCAATGTCTATTATTCCCATAGTTAATAAGTGGTTCACCGGGCTCCCGTAGGCGTGCGATGGGTTAATGTTCAATTGTACGAGGCATGCAAATATTTGATGTCTGACGAGCGAAAAAAATGGAAGCCAATAAATTTTTGCCAGCACTTTGCAGTATTAAAGTGCAATGTGTGTGTGTGCACTGTAGTCTGACAACTTCATTTTAATAGTCGGGGACATGTACATACATGTTTGTAATTCTGAATTCATATTAAACATGAATGTAATCCCATTGAGGACTGGTCCTTAAAATATATTCATGCATGTATGTACATGTACTGAGCTGTAGTCTGTAGAGAATGTGTGTTGAATACCAAAATCAAATCGACACTAGCACTTGCCCTATTGCCCAGGGCAAGTACAGATTGATGTCGGGCAAGTAAAACTTCATAAATGGCCTTGTTTGGTTGCCCGATCGGGCAACTAAATTATTGGTCAACTATAAGAAGATAATGTAATTCCTAAAGGTTTAAATCTCATCTAGAAATTACCAGGCAAGTAAATATTCTGTTCGGGCAATACAAGTAAAATTTGAAAAGTTATGATTTTACTTGCCCGAACGGGCCAGTAGAGAAAAAGTTAGTGTATATTATAGAGGCTTGTTTTATGGGTGTAAAACATTGTAGGCCGTTTTCAATGTGAATTGTCATTGATAATGTTTTTACCTGTTCCTTCGTGGATTGTGCGATCCCCATAGAGTATAGGGCCCACCAGGTTCCTGTAGGTAACGGGTGAAGCAATGCTCAAAATCGGTACTGGCCTGGGGCCACAAAAATGCTTAATTTTACTTGACCAAATAGGCAACCAATTTTTTTGTTGTATTATTTGTTTTGTATATAAAAATTAAAATGCAAGTGTGAACAATAGCCAACCAGAGTTTAGAAGGGACTCCGGAAGGCTAATAAAATGGTTCACTGCAACCCAAGTACCAAAGAAAAAAATAACAAATTATGGGGTGTACAAGAACCCCCAAAATAAAAACAAATTATAATTTAGAAAGGAGGTAAACATGCGCATGGCTTTTGAAGGCTTGGAGACCAGTAACAGAGATATTTCCAACAACTGAGTCTGGAAGACTATTCCAGATCTGAACTGCCGAGTGAATTATAACATGTTTTTCTTCATTGGGGCCACACTTCTGGCCACTCAAATGAGAAATTCTTGATTTTTACTGTCACCAGTGAAAACATTAATATTTTTATTTCGGGGGCTCCATTTTCGGGGGCTACTTTTCCAACTTTCGGGGGCTACAAATTTCCGGGCTCTTTTTCGAATTTCAGGGGCTACTAATAAGCTATAATGCTGTAAGTGATTAATTTATAAGCATTTGATCACAATCCAAACACAAACATTTTTTTTTTTTTTTTTTTTTTTTTTTTCGGGGGCGAATTTTTTTTTTTCGGGGGCGAATTTGGACATTTCGGGGGCGAATTCGCCCGCCGCCCCGTGTATTTTTTTCGCTGACTGTCACAAGGAAAAATAGGGCTACATTGTAAATTTCTAGGCCGTAAAGTTTCAAATTTGATATAGGGTTCAATTGGTAATTTGTGTTGAACATTACATTCATTATGGTCGAATACAGTTCTATACAAAGTATAGAGATTGCAATGTACACTACATGTATTTCAGTGCAGTGCTAGCATGTACATCATTTATTCTCTAAGGAGGGAAATTCAATAAATAAGAAATTGAGTGCCTCATTTTTGTAGCACTATTTAGTTATGAATAATTTACACTGATAGTGTAGTTGGAGCCATTCTAGCTATTAAAAGATGAATCTTAATTCAGGGCTGGATACAGGACTAGCTGTCCCGGTGAGGGGAAAGTTTCATTTTTGGTCTGAAAAAAATCAGGAAAGTCATGTTTTGATGGCCATAGAATCTAAATGTCTTGGTAACAATGTGAGGACAAATTAGGAATATTACAAACTGATCAATTTGGAGGTTGCAATGCATACCATTTTGGAGAAAAAATTATAATATCAACATATTTCTGATTTTTTTTTTAAATTTATAAGAGCATGGCATATACTGTAATGCTCCCCAAAGCTTGTGTTGTTTTCATTTTCTTTATTTAATTTTTCTATTATTATCTTGGCCAAACTAATCTGTTTGCCATAACAATTTTCATAAACCATTTTGCAAGCACAGACAATTATCTGACTCACCCATCCTACTAATATGTTTGCCCCAGATGAGAATAACAAACTGTATCTTTCAAGTGTTTCCATGCATTGCTTACAGTAACCTGCCATAACGCCTGTCAATGTCATCTGTATGGGAGTTTTATGATCAAGGAGCGAAGGGGTTAAAATGCAAACGGGGCTGAAAGAGTGATCATGGAGGAGACACGCTTAAATTGCATTTAGGCATTTATGATGAAAAAAAAGGGATCTAGATCCTACAGTAGATTCCACGATCAATATTTAAATCCAGATGACACAAACAATGAAGAGGGGGGTCTGAACGATCAACTGCTAAATATGGCGTCTTAATGGGGAACACCGCTGGCCAATTAGAAGCTCCGATAATTAACTTCTCGCGGCACTCCCAAGTCGCCTCATTACCCATTGTGATTCCTAAATGATGCATGCGCCTCGCACCTCTTTTCCTCGGCATGAGAGCGGGGGGAAACGGGGCGATCAATGATCAATATTCCATGCGCGTGCAATGAACGAACGAGTACACGTACACATAATGTGCGTGTATACATCTTAATCCCTAACATGCTACACGTTTTAAAGGCAGAGCTCTCTGTTGTAACATCTGTTGTACATTGCATTTCATATAACATACATGTACAGGAGTGTGTTTTAATAACACAAATTGCATCAATTGATGGCATTGCAGGAGTTAACATTGTACATGGCAAACCAGCAAACACTTATGGAATTGGCGATGGTCGCTAATCACATCTTAAAGTGAGGCCTGTAAAGTGTCAGATATTGCCCAAAATGACATTTGAGACTTCAATCCTGTACCAAAATCATTGTAAGATATGTCCGAATGATGTGTGAAAGTTTCATTGAAAAAGAACACTGCTTTCCTGGTTAAAAAAAGCGAAAATATGCGTCAGCTTTTACAACGGACGTTTATGACCGTTTGTTAACGCTTTTGAGCTGAATGATAGATATCGTCATACTAAAGGGGCATTTGAAAAAGAATCTAACCCTATTTTATTCTTCTCTTACCATAAGCTAAACAACACGGTAGAGGAGAAACAAGGAAGCTCCAAGTAATTTTTGTGGAGTTGGACACTTTACAGGCCTCACTTTAAATTGACTCTCAAGAATGATGATTAACCTGCATCATATGAAACACTACTTACATTGGCCTATAGATTTAAGACTATCTGATTTTTAGTATAAAACATGCATTCTCAATAGACCACAGCCCATGTATTTTCAGGAAAACTCCTCTGAATGGGTTAGTTATATTATAGTTTTCAGTTTCTCTTGTAACAGTCTTCATGTAGTTCAATAAATATAATTTCCATTTTTAAAGGGTAATAATTTCCATTATTAAAGGGTAATTCGGTGGACTAATAAGAGTTAAGTCATTCTTATCTCTGAGAAACACCCCGACACTTGCAAAGGCTAGATTGCTTATTTCCTTTTTAACAGGATTTGTCATGTTGAAGAAGACAAAAATTGATCTTGGAATCTAGTTCAATTCTTTTCTTTTATATCTTGATGTATAACGCGCTAACAATAGAAACCCACATTTTGCACACTATATCCGACTCCCATCATTGTTTAAATGTCACCTGGACCGAGATATTGATCACGAAATCTAGTTCATTTCTTATCCCAACATTTCAATCTACCTATACATGTAGAAGCCCATGGATATTTTGCACACTTTTATCTGTGGCCCACTGACCCCTTCATTGTTTAACTGTCATCTCGACCAAAATATTGATTATAAAATCTAGTTCATTTCTCATCTTAAATCCTTAAATAAAATTCTAAGTGTGTTCTCATAGTGAAAGTCTACTTTCAGTGTTGTGCGCATTTTAATGCCCAATACAAGAAAAACATGAACAAGTATGTTCATTTTGGTCAATTAAAATTTTACATTAGCCCAAAGTTAGTGTTTGGTCGCCCTGGACCAGTAGGCCAGTGTTCTAGTTCTAGTAGCTTTGTATTAAAAAGGTTACCATGTTTGGGGATGCTACACAGTGGGTCGTCATTTTGATCTAGGCTAGATTATGTTCACTGCATGACACTAAGCCAGTGTGTGTTCCACACCATGTGCAAGGTGTTAGCAAGACAGCACCGAGAGAGTGGCTTTAAAGGGATCTAGTAACTTTTTTGACATGTGCAAAAAGTGACGAGTGGTTGATACAATGTATATTGTTGTTATCGGATATGTCCACTGGGTGTTGTGTGAAAATGTCAAGTTAAATGGACGTTATATGGCCGAGTAATGAGCAAAAATGCAAAGTGATATTCACTTACTCGTTGCACTTACTTTGTACACGGCTGAAAAGGTCCCATAGATCATTTCATATCCGAACACTTCAATCGTAAATATCTTTTGAACAAAATGGAAATTTGAAAAAACGAAACCTGTCACATGCTTTTATTGCTAATACAAATAAAACAAGGTATGAGGGAACCGCTAGAATTCCATTTGGATATTGAGGATTTGGCCAATGTCCCTTTAAAGATGATCATACATGGAGATGCTACACAGCGGGTCACCATTTTGAACTAGGCCAGTTTGTGTTCACTGCATTTCACTGAGCCAGTGTGTATTTCGCACTGCACGCAAGACAATTGCAAGATGGCACCCCACGTCTGATTTACAAATTCAAACTACATTTAAAGGGATCTAGTAACTTTGTAGACTTGTGCACAAAATTATGATTGGTTGATACAGTGTAAATTTTGGTGATCTGATATGTCCACTACATGTACATGTAAGTAATGTGTGAAAGTATTTGTACGCAGTTACAATTTTCCAGTGGATAATTAAAAATCCGAACACTTCAATCGTAAATATATTTTTAACGAAAGGGAAAAAAATAAATAATAAAAACCTGTTCCGTGCTTCTATTGGTAATATGAAATAGAACACGTTATCATGAGAGAACTGCTAGAGTTCTAAGTAAGTTTTGTGGAGTTGGACAATGTTACTAAGTCCCTTTAATGGTACGAGAGAAGCCCCATCTGCTTTCTGAGCTGCAATTACAACCCTCATTCTAAAGTGTGAATGGCTCACTCAGAAGGCACTGATGAATGGGCATCAATTTATTCCATTAGGGTTTCACATGTAAATACGTCAATGATTGATGCTGGCTATGATTGGGATAAATATTTTTCGAAGAGAAGTCTGTATCACAGTTTAATTTAAAAGTCACTGACGGAACAATAGAAACAAACAAAATGGGATGAAAATAAATTACCAAGGATGTTTTTTTAAATAAAGCACTATTTTCAGTGGTAATTTCGAAGTGCTGGTTATTCTAAAAAATGGTTAACTCTTAATTTGGTGTTTCTTTGTGTGTTTATAAGGGTTAAACAATTTAAGTCCTTTGCGTGCTTATCTAGTCACATTAAAGGCAGTGCCTAAATACTAAATAGATCTCCAAATTAGTTAGCCCGAGGCCACATTTTAACAAGCTACCCAGGTCTATAAATGGGTACTCGGTAGGAATAGAGGTGTTTGTAATAAGGCTGTAGTAAGTCGGGTATTTTGAAAACCGGTTAACCGGTTAACCTATAAGCGCAGGTTGACTGTGTGTGTGTGTGTATGATGGCCGAGGTAATAATAACGGAAAGCGAGATAATGATCCATCATATTAGGCATTAAATATAAATTAAAATCAGTATTATTATTATTATTAATTATTACAGAAGGGGGCTAGTCCTTTGGTGGCTATGTGTTTCAAACTTTCCTTTTCCTTTCTAGAAATGCCAAGAGCCTGGCTAGAAGGCAGTACAATTTTTAAAGTCTTAGGTATGACCCATAGATATGTTTCAGAACACATCAAACTCGAAGCCTATCATAATGTTGATACCTTTCAAACAAACACATACTGTATGTACATAAAATAAATGGATAAAAGTGATTGAAAAGGATTTTATTTACTATTTATACTCAACAAATTGCCTTGAATTGAATTATGCTATAAACATTTTATTTTTTTACTGTCAAAATATCTCACTGTAAGAAAATAATCAACTTGGATATCTACGTGGGCAATATAAAATGCAAATTTATGATAATTTTAAACTACATTTGCAGGCATGGATCCTGCCAGATTTGTAAAATGTGAGCGTGGAAAAAAAATCTTGAAAACAAGATTGCTTAAATTTGAGAAAAACAACAGAATCTCACCCCACGTAGTAGTAATCCTGGAATATTCAACTGTGGTTGATAATCATTTTGAAAATAAAAGAAAATTTGCATCCCTCAACTTTCGTGTTATAAGAAAATTGTAAACTAATCGTATGAAAATGAAAAAGAGAAATATTCACAGCAATCTAAGCCCTATCAATCAAAGGTATCAAGGCATTACCATACATTAATATCTCAGTCCCTCACATAACATTTTGCGGGGGTTAGCAGGTAAACGAGGTTGTCAACATTCTTGCTTAGGTTCCATAACATGTGATTATAACAAATTAGACCACTTTGAAAACTGACTACACGTAGGTTGGAATTTGAAAGCTTTCAACATTCTTTTTTTTTAATCTTCCATATTCAACCTAAATTGTATAATTATAAGAAATATTAAACCACATTGAAAATTGACTAGGTTTGAATTTCTAAGCTTTTTATATTATGTTTCATGTTAAATATATGCAACTTGAGTTGTATAATTATAACAAATATTAATCCACATTGAAAATTTACTAAGATGGAATTAAAAAGCATTACAAATTATGTCATGTTCCTAAAGTACATGTATGAATTATATTATTTGTAAAAAAAAAAAAAAAACTGAATTGGAAACTGACTAGTTAGGAATTAAAAAGCATCCAAACTTCTTTTATGTTTGCTAGCATATAAATCAAATAATTGTTGAAATTATGCAACAAACAAATTGGAAGCTGACTAGTTAGGAATTTGAAAACATTCAAAACATTTCCATGTTGCTACTATCAATTGAATTAATTTAACAAATTACCAAATTAGAAATTTAGGTAGGTTCAATTATTGAGAAAATATCGGGAACAAAGCAAAGAAGATTGACATGGGATTTGAACCACCAATCTCCTGGTTGAACAAAGTGCTATAAAATTCAACATTATGCTACAGTATATCTAAAGTAACGTATGGCTTTGCAGCTGGATTAATTGAAAGGAAACCATTAGTGCAAATGTTGAAATACAACACTCTGGAGGGAATATATATATTTTTTCTTTCCTTTATATTTTTCACCCTCTTTGTCAATGTACCACTGACAGACCTTACTTATAAAGTAGCCATGCGCTTTTCTTCCAAGATAGAATATGCACACCGAACTAAAAGGAGCGATGGCATTGTAATCCCGTAAAATGCCTCAGTAGTGGGTGGATTTGAAAGATTTTCTCTTGGAGTGTGTAGATTTGAAAGATTTCCTTTTGCGTTTGTTGGCGAGAGAGTGAAAAAAAAAGGAAAAGAAGAGATTTCTATCTCGTAGACAGGTTGCTCTACATATCTGTTTTCCTGTAGGTGCATTTCTTTCTGCACGGAAAGGGAAATGAATCAGAGATTTTTTTTTTCCCTCTTTGATTTAAAACTAAACACAACTTACATTTGCTTGTGTGCCTGTCCATTTCACTGTAGTACAAAATTTGCAATATGGTCACTCTTATAATATAGAGTCTGTATTCAAACACTGCATAGTTTTTTTTATTTATTTTTTTTATATCAGATTTCTGTTCTCGTTTAATATGACAAAAGAAGTATGAGTGTGCATACAACTTGTATTTGTCAGAATTTTTTTTCTTCTCTTTGTTTTCAGTTGTATCCTTCTATTCATCATACAAAGTGATATTGATTATACAATTACTAAGCCCCTACAGCCTTCTCGCCAGAAAAAAATTTACGCTTGGCGCAAAATCAAAAATTTATAGATCGGAAAAATTGCGCTTGGCGGAGCTCTTATCGGCGCGATAGCGCCGATCGCGCACGCGAAGCGTGCGCAGGGGGGAGGGCCGGGAGGGGGGATGTGCCCCCCTCCCGCGCGTAGCGCGAAAACTCAAAACTAGACCATCTTTTGGAGCGAATTTTGACCTCATTTGGGTACTAAAACAGCAAGTAACTCGATCAATTCCCACGTGCATGCAGATAGAAAAAAGACCCAGTCGTCGGAGCTGACGCCGCGAGCGTGCATGCAACGTTTCAGTTTGAAACGGGCGGTTTAGATCGCCAGCTAGACTCCCGACAATTCCATCGTTTTTGTGTCCTCTTTTACATTAAAATGCAGTATTGTACTGTCGGCCGACAGTGAAATACAATGTAGAAAAGGACATGAAAACATTAGATTTTTCTATATAGTCGCCAGCAAGCTGTATAATTCGGGGGAAGCTAGTACATAAACTTTACTCGGGACAGTTGTGCGTTGATGTCATTGTCATAATAATGGCCTCAAAATATAACTATCAACATAATCATAACATGTTTTTTTTCTTTCCTTTTTAGGAAGATGACAGACGGTCCGAGTCAGTAAGAGTACCACATCCATTTTGTTGCAAGGCTCCTTCAAATCATCGGAAACCGTTCAGCTTCTACAGACATTCGGGCTTGAACAAAAAATGCAGTTAATGCTTTATCATAATTTGTCTATCCCTGTTGTTTTAGTCATCTTCTTTTAATAATTAATTTGTTGACGGTCCTGGTATGAGTATGATTTAGTTTCATGTGCGACTGCCCTGCCGACTAGCGATGATTTTGATTGTGATGTTTAATCATTAATATTTACCATTTTACTTTAGTATTTCAAATGATGGCTCGGCTATTTTATGATAGTTTTACCCCAGTTTTACTGATAATTTGATAGTCATATTTAAAATAATAACTTGGAGATGATTTTTCTTTAGTATGTGATGATGTACAAAAAAATCAACTGATAATAAATAATGAAAAATAAACGATTACTTGGTATGACTTGGTGATGAATGAGTATGTGAACTTGATAATGATTGTGTTGAAACGACTATAAAACCATGACAAGACGAAAGTGATGGTGCAAGTAATCGATCGGGATTTGGGAATGTCGGCATAATTAAAACTCCACGGCGCTCACGTACCAAAAAGTCTAAGGTAAGTCTGTCAGGTAGGTAATCTGCTATTAATCTGCTTTATGTACATATTATTATAAATTATCAGACAAATTACAAGCCCCAAACAAGTCTATGAACTATGGGAAAGCAATATTTGAATCTATGCCGCGATGTGATCACACAACACACGCGCGCCACGTGGTGGATTTTGAAAGCTAAATAACAACAATAACATCGTAAGGCAAGTTGAAGTTGAATTGCTAAATAGCTAGGGCGGGACACGTACATGTTGCATGTATGTACAAGCAAGGAGTTACTCCTTGGTACAAGGTACCGTACAGCTGGCCGTACACACAGAGATCGAGTCGTGATTATTATACCATCACCGTAAATAATGTCACGTAAAACTTGTAAGATATTTTGATCGCCGAATCATTGTTGGTAAGTTCATGTTTGATATTAAATTACCTTTACCTCGAATAGACTACTTGCATGCTTCGAAAGAAAACACAAATGGTATTTTACGTCGTTTCAACGTTCTAATCATGGACTGTTTGCAGCATGCAGCTGCACACACGAATGCCAATGCAATGAACTTACAGTCACAATTTGAACGTGTATCTCACTGTTAAAATGACGCAAAATTTATCTTTGGCTGTCTTTCTGGAGATTTGAAAGTAGTTTATTGGAAAATAATTTAATATTGATCATGGACTTGACGGCGAGGTTGCGATAGTTCTGATATTTGTATTTAAAAATTCATGAGAAACTATACTTTGCGTACGGGCTGGGTTGAATAGGGTTTTAGAATTTACTATACTGCTTCTGACAGCGGTATTACTCTTGGTCTGGGTATGGGGTGGGTGGGCCTGGGGTGGGTGGGGTAGGGGGGGGGGGGGATGGGCGCACGCACATTATTCAATGGGGACACGTACTTATTTTATTTACACACCATTCCTTTTTTTAATAAATATAAATTGGGGGTCAAACTCGAATTGTATCGAGGACCAACCCGTAACACCCATAAAGTAACAATTCAAGCTAATCTCACTACTTACATTTTGTACTGTAATCGCGGTATTGCCTCTGCCTCAGTTCGACATATTATTTCCTTGGCTTCGCCTCTCTCCATCTTAATGTCTCGTGTCGGTCCGTCTGACGACCATCAGTCGGGATATATTTTCATAATTCGCCAAGGAGAAACACCGGGCCCGCCATCACTGATAATTTTCTTCAGTAGGAATTTATAATATATTCGACTTATATAGCGCCTAATAATGATTGATAATCTTCTCTAAGCGCTTTACAATAATATAGTGATCACCGATCATGCACCATCATCCTTTATGTCATAATCACAGTCATCCTCATCTTGATCATCACATTTCATAATTACCATCACATTCATCAGTTCATCATTTCCGATATAATCATGCATCCCCACCGTCATGCTCATCATCTTCATTATCATTTCATCATCCTCGTCCGTTCATCATTCATGTCATAATCATCACCGTCATCCTCATCTTGATCATCCGTTCATCATTTCCGATATCATAATCATACATGCCCGAGATCGTCATGCTCACACCATCTTCATTATTATTTCCTCATCCTTATCCCATCATGGCATGATCGTCCTCAGTCCAATGATTAATCTTTGTGCAAACAAATTATCAGCTATCCTATGAAAGTTTGTAACTTAAACCTTTCTTTCTGCATGTTTGTTTTCCCCGGGCCGTTATCTGATGCCGTTTGTCCCTTTATTCTCTATCAATTTATTTTCCATTTATATCCGAATCTAAGTTCTAACTGTTGATCATGTCTAGGTATTATTTTACAGCTTATACAGCCAATTAACGTTTCCTTATAATCGCTCAAGTCGGACCAAAATGCCCTCATTGTTTATTCCCCTTAATTGGTTATGACTTTAACTATCTATAATCCCTTTGTCTTATAAATATAATTATCTCATGCCCAGCATGATCCGTCTCATGTTGTGCGTCCGTCTTCAGCTCTATTTGGACGATCCCTTTCTCAGTGTCTGACTGTCTGTAAATGAAAACAAATATGAAATAAAACATGTTAGATTATTATCAAAACATGTAGTAGCGTGTTATGATCGCGGGAAAATCATATATATGATTTTCTCTGATCATAATACGCGAAAACAAAATGCTATTGTCGATCGTACAATAATAACAAACCGGCCACGTGCGTTCACGGTGCTCCGCGATCAGAGCTAGAGCACCTCTTCGCATAGCGTCCTGGCGCGGGGCAGCCCTCCGCGCCGCCTGGCCCGCTTCCGAACGCTTTCCGACGTGTGACTGGGAGTCTTGAGGTTCGTTTCTGAGATACTCGCGACGACCGCGCGCGCAGGGAAATCGCATAGGGATCGCATATCAATGGGAAATCGCCGCAGAAAATATGATGAGAAAGTCTTTCATGCGGTGAAAACATTTCCGTAACATTTAGCATGAGAAACTGTTAGTATAAACATGATTTATTTGCAATTTACTTCAGGCGCTTGGCGCTGAATATTGCGCTTGGCGGCACACTTGGCGGGGGAAGTTTGCGCTTGGCGCGGGAAACTCTACCAACTCATACGCTTGGCGGCGCCGCCAAGTGTTTTATACACTGGCGAGAAGGTTGCGTTGAGCCCCTATGATTATCAATCATATTGGGTGCTATATAAATCAAGTATGTATGTAAATCACATTAATAATTTCAATGGTTAATAATAGCAGTAATGCTATTAAAGAAGAATAAGAATGGTGATAGCGATTTTTATGTTAAAAGCAACAACAACAACAAATATTCATTATACAAAGTGAGATTATACAATAATAAATCACATTAATCATATCAATGGTTAATAATATACAATAATGCTAAAAGAAGAATAAGAATGATGCTAGCGATTTTGATGTTTAAAGGGACTTAGTAACATTGTCCAAATCCTCAAAATAAAATTTTGATTCTAGCGGTTCCCTTATACCTTGTTGTATTCGTATTAACAATAAAATCACGGGGCAGGTTTCGGTTTTTCAAATTTCCCTTTCGTTACAAAGATATGTACATGTATGATTGAAGTATTCAGATAAGAAAAACTCCAGGCGAGTTTTTCTTCCATGTAAAAAGTGAGTGCAGTGAGTTACTGAATATCACTTTGCATTTTCGCTCATTACTTGGCCATACAATGTCCATTTGACTTGAAATTTTCACACAATACCCTGTGGACATATGAGATAACAACAATATACATTGACGTATTTACATGTGAAACCCTAATGGAATAAATTGATGCCCATTCATCACTTTTTGCACATGTTAACAAAGTTACTAGATCCCTTTAAAAGCAACGACAACAAACAAATGTTATTGAAATATGTTATCAATGACAACAAGAAATTAGCATTAATTTTGATGTTATAGCCCGGTCACATATCAACGGATTGCGTAAACGGACGTCAAACGGAGAGCTAAATTTTCCATCCGTTCGTCTCCGTTATATGCGTTTCTTGTCCGTTCCTTGTCCGGTGATGTACGTTGTTCTATGTTTTGTACATAAAGCAATGGAGACGACTTTCATCCCCGGATAATTTCATTTTGCAAATTTTCTATTCGTTGGGCATTCATTTCCGCTATCCAACAACAGCAACACTGAACAAAAACAACAATATTGTTGGAAGAACTGAACATTTTGTATACTACATGTAGATCATCAACTATAACTAGATGATGTTTCTTGTGTTCATATTGGGTTTGAAATAAGTGAACTTAATAGGGACATCAAAGTTAAATGCTTACATAAGTTTACTTGCCTAGTTGAGAAAAAAACAAAACATAATGCTACAGCATCCTTTTGAAATGTTTTTTTCTCTTTGTTTTAGGCTACCAAAATGCGGTTTCCGACCACTAAAACATGACAAAGCTTTGTTTGTTGTTGTTTAACTTTCCTGTCAGTGCCACCTTGTAAAAAAAATGAATTCTATCTCAGTTTGGTGCTCTGTACTAACATTTTCCAGAGCTTTACAAGTCCTTTCGCCACTGTCCTCTAATGTTTCATGAAATAAATGTATTATTATTATTATGATTTTTTTTTCTTACAGATTTCCAGAAGCTTGAGAGAGAAGCGAGAATATGCCGCAAGCTGCAACACCCAAACATAGGTAAGAGGAATATTAATGGAAAATACTTTTTTTTCTTCCAAAACAATAACAGTACAGGGTGGTGTTTCACAAAGATCCTAAGTTGATCTTAGCACTAAGATGGTCTTAAATATTATGGAAAGCCATTAGTGTCTTAAACAGTTTTATAAAAGTTATGTTGAAATGCATAAAATGTTGATTCAAATCATATATTTTCTAATTGTCAAAGAGATTCATAATCTTCACATAAAATTCATGAAATCTCTTTGATAATTAGAAAATATTTATGATTTGAATCAACATTTTATGCATTTCAACATAACTTTTACAAAAATGTTTCAAGACACCAATGGCTTTTCATAATATTTAAGACCATCTTTGTGCTAAGATCAACTTAGGATCTCTGTGAAACACCCCCCAGGCCCATGTATACATGTGAAGGAGTTCTGTAATAAGAAACAATGGGCCATATGTTCTTTTGTGTTGTGTGTGCCCACTATATTGAGCGTCTTTCATCTATGTCAAAATCTATTGTTATTTTTTGTTTTGTTTGTTTGCATGTCTGTGTTGTCAGTTGTTGGTATTTATAGTTGTGTCTATAGGGTATGTGTAAGTGTTTGTGTATGTATGTGTACGCATGTACTGTATATATGTGTGTTTTTGTTTATGTTTGTGTGTGTGTACATATGTACATGTATGTGTGTGGTTTTTTATGTTTGTATAAGTGTGTGTTTGTGTATGAATGTGTGCATATGTTATGTGTGTATGTGTGTTTGTTTATGTGTGTGTGTGTGTGTTTGTTCATCTGCATACCATAAGATGGTGAACAACAACTTTTTTGACCGCTCTACTGTACATGACTAGCTTCTCATCTACAAGTATAATTGGTACATACATGTACATGTATATCTATGGTTTCTCCATCTAGGATATATATCACTGCACGAAATTAAGGGTCTGACGAACAGTGCAGATTCTAATTAAAACGTTACGCTGGTAACCATGGAAGTGCTCTTTAGGAAATTACAAGAAGCCTAGGGCGCTGTCTAAAATTACAATATATATATGCGTAGAAGTGTGAATACCGTGCGAGGCGGCAGGCCTTTTCTGCCAGGTTAATTCTGGTGAAGCCGTCCATTATGCAATATTGAACGGGCTGATTTTAATGCATGTACAGTATACTTCTATTGATCCCCGGTTTCGAGCTGTTGTGCCTAGAACATGTATTATGGATCGAATCGGTGAAAGGGCATCGGCACAGATGTGTATGATACAATATACTGTACACATGTATGCATTTATGCATATTAAGCATGCTGTACCTCAAACATATTACCATAATTACTGCGTTTCAAGCTCGGTGAACCCAATGCTGATGCTCGAGTCAGTTGTTTTTATTTATAACTAACTGGTTGAATGTTTTCATCCAGATTTGATGAGGCTTATTAATTCCATGTTTTACATTTTTGGAGAAAAAGCCTATGAGAAAGACTGAATAGATATATAAATAGATAGATAGATAGATAGATAGCTAGCTAGATAGGTAAAATGATAGATTGGAGGGAAATTATTTTCATTTAGAAGTCATTTACAAGTGTACTTTCACATGCAAGCAAAGGAAGACTCATTTATCCAGAAAGAACCAGAGCTCAAGTATATTTTAACATGTTCACTACTAGATTGTGCAGCCCCAATAGAGTTAATACAGGACCAACCATAGTCCCATAGGCAGTGGATTAAGTAGCAAAGAAAGGAACCTTCCCTATAATGGTGGTAGGCGTAAACAACTTGTTTGTCCTCAGCAAGTAAATATAAAGCAAGTAAATCTTGTGTGGGTGATCAGTATTTTCCTCCTTTTGGTGACCAGACATTGATATATCTATAGGTTTGCCCTATGGGCACGCACGCTTCTTTCGAAAGTCAGATTCATTCCCCCAAACTGCCTTCAAATTTATTTAATTTAATTCAAATCCTTGTCCCCTACAAAAATCCATAGGTCTATAAAATACAAGAAACTCTAACCTGCAATAATTGAAAGTTCACAGAAAGTTTGCAAGAAGTTTTTGTTTAAGGCCACAACAAAATTGAGAGGAAATTATTTTACCAGTCTTCCTGGGTTCCAAGCAACAAACAAAATGGAGCCCTAAGCTTAGTTTTATGTGCGATATGAGGAAATGATAAGATATAAATTATACATTATGCTATCAGTATTGTGTATGTAAGGTATGCCACAGATGGTAGAGAAGTGACCATGAACAACTATTGTTTTTGAAAGAAAAATCATTTAATTTGAACTATTTCTGTAGTACTTAGTGACCGTGACAAGGTTGTTTTGAAAAGAAAAACAATGAAATTCAACTATTTCGCTAGCACTGACCGTGAAATAGTTGTTTTTTTGTAAGAAAAAAGAATGAAATTCAACATTTTTGCATAATATTGAAAGAAAGAAACAAGGATGTTCAAAAGATGGAGAAAGCTGTCAAAGAGAATTAAAACAAAATGTAGAGTAGACATTTATAGAGCGCAAATTGCAAAGAGCCTCTCTCTACCTTCTAAGCGCTATTTTTATTACCCCAGTCAACGGATACACATTTCTATCCTTCCCGCACACTTCCCGCACAATTTCCACTCCCTGAGGAGTATTCCAGCCAGTCGCTTGTAAGGCGCACACAGTGCTAAGGAACTACGTTCCCATCCTTCCAGGTCCCCAAAATTCACCTGGGTAGAGAGCAGCAATAGTGGATTAATTGTCTTGCTGAAGGACAAACGTAACGAGAGCGCGTGCTCTACAGTACCAATCTTGCCACACCACGTCTTGAGAAGAGGCAAATCAATAATAAACTGAAAATACTCTGGCTGGGGTCTATGGAGAATCCATGTTATAGCAAAATCAATCAGTTTTGACTGAATAACAGCTACAAATGGATAAAGAAGGGTAAACATGTAGAGGGAGAGAGAAAGAAAGAAGGAGATTGAACTTGGACAAAAACTGAGAAAGAATAATATTCTAAAATTTAAGAAATAAAACAAGACAAACAAATATCCCAGTTGTTTTGGTACAAAGTATACTTATAACTTAAGTCCCCTCTTTGTTGAAGGTTGACTTCAACAATTTGCCAACAAGCATTTTTTTTTCCTTCTCATGAATAAGCAAATTAATGGAGTTCATGTAATTCTGGTTCTCTATTTTTGGAGAAGGGATTTTTCTATAGGAGCTGTTTTCATGCAAAAAAAATCACTTCTCTGCTATTTTTAGTTGAGATTGCATTAATTTCCACATACGCATGTTGATTTGAAGAGGTTTGCACAATCCAAGTTTTTTTTTTTTTTACAATTCTCCCCCGTCATTTGTTTAAAAATACTTGAATTTCTTCTAAGAGTGTGGATATGTATCAGTAATTTCAGGACTTAATTTAGGTGTTTTTTTTCCTCCCAATTTGCATGTTCCCCTATAAAGTTCTGCCTACGCAGTAAGGAAAGATATTTATATTGAAGGGAAATAAAAACAACAAAATTGCATAAAAAATGAAATGCATTTCCCTCAAAAGATTTCTACCCGCACAATATTAGAAAGACAAATGTTGAAGAGAAATAAAAGAAATTGATGTATTTTTGTTAACAACATTTTTTGGAATATATTTTCTACAAAAACAGTTCAGCCTACACAAAAAGGAAAATATTTTAGACAAGTATTATAGAGAGAATATTGGAGTCTTTGTAATTTGACTGGTGAAAGCTTTATTTTTATGCCCATGTGTACATGATTTAAATAAATTGTTTTGGACTCAGGGAGTACGTGTTTATCACTTGCACCTTTCTATTAATTGGATTGATAAATAACTTGCTACATTTAGTTATTTGTTAAAAATATGTTAAAACTAATAATTAACCTTTGTCATGTAGATGTATTGCTTGTGATACATTTGGCATTTCTTGGCAAGTGTGGTTTATGATTACTCGCATATAATGGCAGTAATATGGCACATAGTAAGTACTATAATCATCAAGTCAATTTAATTTAGTTTTAATTAGTTTTAGTAAGTACAATGAGAAGTAATTAGTGGATGATTAAGTTCCCTTTAAAAGTAATAATATGAAGTTAATTGAAGCATCATCTGCATTAGCTATTAAACAATAAGTAGACGCATGGGCGTCAACAGGCGGGGGGACAGGGGGGACATGTCCCCCCCCCCCCCCCCCCCCACTTTTGAAAGTGGAGGGGATTGTCCCCCCCCCCCCCACTTTTTTCATTAACTTACTTTGATCCATAGATTCATAGATTTCACTCTGACATGTATGTGAAATTTCTGTCTCAGATATGCACCAAATCGCACAATTTCAAGCCAAAAAGTGCAAAAGCTCCCTACTATGGGAGGGGGACACCCCCTCCCACACCCTCGCCGATTTCCCCCCCACTTTCGAGAAGCTTTTGACGCCCTTGAGTTGACGTAATAAACTGCTTCTAGTAAACAAATGACACTCATGAAGCTGCATGTGTCTTAATTATCGTCTGAAATTGGTTTCAGGGATGAACAGCCATCAGATGGGCTTTCTAGCTCAGTCGGTAGAGCGCCAGTCTGGCAATCAGGAGGTCTCTTGCTTGAATCTGAAGGAATCCCTATTTTCTTTGTGCATTTTTATTTAATTATATATTTCTGGTCAGTTTCCCCTATGTTTTAAATAATTTAATTATCGTCTAATACAGACAGGGATATAGACAAAGTGTTCTTTGTTAAAGACTTTTGGACCCCTTTGAAAGACACCTTGTAGCTGACAGAGGCAATCTTTCCAATGAGTCGATAAATCAATCAATCGATCAATCAATCATCAATCAAGACATGTTAAAAAGTTGAATGCAGGAAGGTGATTAGTTGTAAAGATTGTCACACATTGGGATATGCAGGGCAGTCCGAAAACATTGGAACATTTGTAACTAGGCTAGTTTCTTATAGCACTTTGTGTTTTTTGCTCATTACTCTTCCATATGACATTCATTTAACATAGAAATTTCACACATCGCTCAAGAGTCAGTGGACATATCTGTTTACAAAATTACACATTTTATCAACCTGTTATGAGTTTTGGCATATAAATATCAACATAGATACTAGAGCCCTTATTAAAATGACAAAGAAGATGAGAACAAAAAAGGTAAGAAAGAAGATTTGAGCGTGTTGTCGATCCAGACATCAAGCTTTGACAGCTCTCCGAAAGAAGAAGCAGGTGTGAGAGAAAAAAAAAAGCTGACAAAAATTGAGAGAATGGAAAAAAAAGCTGACATAAATTGTGAGAATACTTGTTAGATGGATGTCAGGTATGAGAGGAAAAAAAATATGGGGGAAAAAGCTGACAAAAATTGAGAGAATGGAAACAAAGCTGACAAAGATTGTAAGAATACATGTCAGATGGATGTATTCTCTTGAGCGACTAGCATTACCATTTGACTCTCGGTTCCTCTAAACCCATTTTCTTGATTTTAAAGATTCCGTCCAGTAATTGCGTGCTCACAAGCTGAAAACTATTTAACAAAATTAGACTGAAATATTTCAAAATCAGAAATTGTACTCGGAACTTAGCTGGGAAATAACAGTAGTTCTAGTGTGTTGAATTGTATGTTAGAGCCCTTCTCTTTCTCAACCAATATAATGATATGCAGAGCTTGCAAATTCCCGAAAAGGCTTTTAAGGCCCGGTCACATCTGACCGGATTGCGTAAACGTATGCCAAACGTATACAAAATATGCGAAATAAAATCATTCGGTGACGAACGTCGTCTCCGTTGCTGCTCGTACGTTTCTCGTCCTGTACTTGTCAGTTCGTATCCGTTGATGTCCGGTGGACCTGTGTCACGACTGGACAACTAACGGATTCCAAACAAAACGGATGCACAGCGCACAACAAACGTAATACCAACGGACGACTGTATTCGGTTGTGTCCGTTACAAGTTGTGTGCATGCACAAAACTTTCAACCGGATGGAACAGACATCGCCGTACAAGGAACGTATCGCCGAACAAGAAAAGGACAAGAAACGTATACGAACGGAGACGAACGGAGAGGAACAGATTAACAATTTTGCTGTTCGTTTGGCATACGTTTTCGCAATCCGGTCAGATGTGACTGGGCTATTAAGACAATGTAACAAATTCTCAACTCATAAGAAAGAAAAAAAAAGCGGACAGAAATTATGTGTATAATGATGGATATGTTTATACCCAGGAGCAACTTGAATTTCCACCCCCATTCTCATCTCGGTTTGATAAAATGTCAAAGAAAGCATTACAAAAATATTTTTTGATGAATATCAGTGAAAAAAACAAATGGATTGGGGCTCAGGGCGAATTTGCCCCAGAAATGGCAAAATTTAAGAGCCCCCGTAAATCATAAAAGAGCCCCTGTAAATGTGCGTAGATTGCAAAGCAAAACAAATTTGAGAGCATTATTTTAATGCATTATTTGAATGCAGGCAAGCTTAAAAAGTAGCCTTCTCATAAATACATTTTTTTCTTTCCCCCTGGTGAATATTCATCAACTTTCTTTCTTTGCTCCTGGCATCTCATTCCTGTATCCATTTCCGATTCTGTAAAATGCCTCAATTTGTAAGAAAAAATTGGCAGGGCGAACGCTGTTTTTGTACATTTATTTATGATCAATATGATCTCGAGCGGCTCGCAATATTCTTGCTTCCTCAATTTAAAATTCTGAAAAATGAGGACGAAAAAAGGGATACAAAATGTATAATTTGCATAATTACTTTCAATCGCTAAATGGTTGTGTTGTAAGTGTCCATTTATTGTAATTACCATGGCAACAGCTAGTATATAATTATCCAGGTTGATTGGCTATTAATCTACTTAGTAACAATAGTGTGACAATTAAATACGCCCCAACCCGTTGTACACATACACAAACACCCTTCTAAATGCCCCATTTCATGTACGTAATAATACTATTATTACATGCTGTATAATAAAAAAGTACAATAATTAAATTTGTATGCCCAGGGTAGCCTCTATGAAACAAAATTTATAATAATTAGTTTTGTCTACCCTGGGTAATTATATCCTCTTCTGCTTTTGCACTGCATGTTTTCCCAGAGGGCCGTGTGACTAATATGTTCATATTATTATTCATATTCCCTCTATCAACTCCCTGAGCGCGCCCCCACCCCACTTCACTCTCTGATCCCCCCCCCCCCCCCCCCCCCATCGCTCACTTCTCAATTTCAGATTCCGTCAAATTTCTCAGTTTGATTCTGCCAACTGTGTTTCATACCCTTACATGTACCTTGCGGCCTGGAAAATTGCATTACGAGTTGTCGGTAATTTGCAATTTATAACAGGCATGGGGTACACTTTACATGTATACCACCATGCTGTACATGCATGTATAATGTGTTAGTGAGCTGCCCTGTGCCTCGTTGTATTGGTGTCTGTACATTGTGTTTACATGTGTATGTGTGGGTTATTATTGCGTATATATGTGGGTATTATGTTTCGTGTTTAAATATGCCGTTTTGAAGGCGATACGATCAGATTTTCCATCACCTTTCCCCCGTGTAGAACTACATGTAGTATGACATGTCAAATATAGATTAGGTGTCAAAATTACATCGAGAGGTTTTTATGATGGATCAAGATTGTTAATTGCATTTTGAATGCGCCCATGTTCATGTGCGAGCTGAGTGCATTGAATGTTAATTTGTATGTTTGGTGTGAACATTCACGTTTGCGTGTGGTTCGATCTGAAGGTGATTGATATGATGAGGGTTTTTTTGTATCGCCTACTAGAGATGTGTCATAAGTATAGAATGTTTGTTAGATATCAGAATTAATTGCATTTTGGAGGCGATCGTATATATCGAAACACATCTACAACATGTAGATGCGATATTTATAAGCAAGGTGTGCACATCACGCTTTTCTAGTTGTGTCTGTTTGTGCGTTTGTGCGGCTGACCTGGCGGCTGTGTATCTCTGTATTTATTATGATTTGTATTTTGTTTGCACTTGTATGTATGTGTGTATGTGTGTATGTAACAACTAGTTTTGTCATGTACATGTACAAACTTACATCAGGACAAGTGCATATATGTTTAACAAACTGTGTGATTGTATGTATGTTGGTACATGTACTGTACATTATACAAATATATATATTTTTAAACATACTGCTGAAAACTGCTTCGTCAGAGGCTGAATAGTAAATAGTATATCTGTATGTGTGCATGTTTGTTTCATTTTTATTTGTGCAAAGTGCATTCTTTGTAAACAAAGTGCTAGCGCATTCTAGCTAAGGCAGCACCATGACGAAGGTTTTTTTTTATCATGGCCGAACAGGAATAAAATGAAACCATGTATATATGCTTTGTAGAATCAGGGTCAAATACTTAGAAACGCATCATGTGAAACCAGGCAAGCTATTATAAAAGTACCGATTCCTAAAAAGCTACTATCACACATGCGATCAAATGCATTGGGATTATTTGCCATATTCGATCGTGCATAATCGCAACTCATCGCAGGAAGCAGGAGTATCAACATTTTGTACTGGTTTAAATGTGAAAATAAGAAATTGCAGACTGTTTCATTGCAAATACGGGCTGCTATTAGTAAATTATAAGAAAACATTAACAATTCTTATAAATTAAAAAAATTAGTAAAATGTCTAGTTTGCTTGCCTGATAGGGCAACATTATAATTGTTCAGCTACAAGAGCACAATTTAATTTCATATGTGGTAATCTCATCTAGAAGTAAGCAGGCAAGTGAATTTTCTGTTTGGGCAATTACTGTAAATTATAAATTCATGATTTCACTTGCCCGAATGATGAAGTAGGAAAGACAGTTAGTGTGGAGGCTTGTGTACCTGTAGATGGAAAGTGTGTCTACCAATCCAAGGGACAAGTTGCCTACACGGCTACAGTTCACTCCATACAGTGCATAGTGCATACCCAGGCACAATTCTTGTCATCATGCTTGATCCATTAATGTCAACACGTTATATCCGTGCGCATACCCAGGGCTCGATGCTAGCACTTGCCCGCTTGCCCGGGGCAAGTAAAAATCTATGTCGGGCAAGTAAAATTTCATACATTTATAGTTTAATTTGCTTGCCCTATATCGGGAAACTGACATTTCTGTTCCAACTACAAGAGTAGAATTTAATTCCTTACATGTTAATCTCACTCATCTAGAAGTAAGCGGGCAAGTGAATTTTATGTTTGGGCAAGTAAAATTGAAACATCTAGATGATTGTACTTGCAAAAATGGGCCAGTAGAAAGAAAATTAGTGTGGCAATTTACCTACTGTTCATTTCATGTCATCATGCTTGATCCATTAATGTCAACACCTTATATCCGTGTGCATACCACATTTCATATCAACAATCAATGAACTGGCATGGTCATGTGACCTGGCTGGCACTGAGTCACCAGCTCTCGTTGCCACTGATCTACATCTGCCAGTCAGCCAGCCTAGATACGGCTACTGGCATCATATTTCATGCATGGTCCTACTTTTAAAGTGATCCATTAACATTAACTTTGTCAAATTCAACCAAAATCACTTGGATCTTTCACACTTATCTTGTACCTCGTTGTTTGCCTTAAGTTAACAGGAGAATGACATCGGTTTTGAATTTGTCAAATGTCTTTCTAATTATGGAGATATTTAAGATTAATGTACAAAAACAATCAATGAACTGGCATGGTCATGTGACCTGGCTGGCACCGAGTCACCAGCTCTCATTGCCACTGATCTACATCTGCCAGTCAGCAGCCTAGATACGGCTACTGGCATTCTATTTCATTGTTCTTCTATTTAAAGGGATCTAGTAACTTTGTTGACATACATGTATATTCGTGCACAATGTGATGAATGGTTGATAAAATGTGTATTGTTGTGATCTGACACATGTATGTCCACTGAGTAATGTGTGAAAATTTCACGTTCAATGGATGTTACATGAGCAAAAATGCAAAGTGATATTTACATTGCACTGACTTTGTACACAGTTCTAACTTTCCAGTGGATAATTAAAAATCTGAACACTTATTAAGATCGTTAATATCTTTTTAACTAAAGGGAAATATGGAAAAAACAAAACCTGTTCCATGCTTCTATTGCCTGATTGAGCAACTTATATTTCTACTCAACTACAAGAGCAGAATGTAATTCCTTATTAAATGTGTAAATTTCTTTTAGAAATTAGCTGGCAAGTGAATTTTCCGTCTGGGCAAGTACGATTTGAATATCTTATTATATTCTACTTGCCCAAACGGGCCTGTAGAAAAAAAAAATGTTAGTGCAGAGGCTTGCATTATAACAGCATTCCTACTGATTAGTATCCTACATGTATGTATACACATGTAGCTCATCGTCATTGCGTAGTAGTAAATTGTGATGCGAACGAACGTTCCGACGACGGTCGATGATAGTTCAATGTTGTTGTTTGAGCCATGTGCATACCACATTTCCTACATGTACATGGCATGTAGATCAACACTTTGCGTCTGGGTCATGTGCCCTGGCTTCGGGTCAACTTCCTTCGCTACTACTTTTCTCCTTTCTATTCGAACCTGTTAGCAGCTCTGTACATTTTATATAGATCTCGGGCTGCATGCATGTTGCTGGCCGATCGTCCTTGTGTAAATTGTTGCGTCGCATGAGACTAAGGCATTTAGTGCAGCTGCCAATTGTATGTTATAATATCCCACCCGTCTTCATACCACATTTCATATCAACAATCAATTTGTAGTCACAAGACCTATCCTAAAATTGAATCAATCTTTCGCTTGATATGAGCTACCGTACATACTTGTGTAGCTCACTGTGATACTCGTACTCAACGGCCTTGCGCATGCATAAAAATTGCGCTGCAAATGTTGCATTGACAGTTGGTTGGGGGGTCTTGAATATAGAGGTCTTGGTTGTGGAGGTCTGCAAATTGGAGGTAGCATAGCATCCACTGCCCTTTTGCCAATTTGCAATTTACACCGCCTTACCCCGGGCCGTTGATTACCGTCTCCCGCATGGGGTATGGAGAATTTGTTCACAGCTTTGAAACAGGTACAAACTGGTCCGTTTGATTTCACGTGCAGTAGTTGAATGCTAGTGGTGGTATCGTCGTCTCGTTGCCAAGTGGCACTTTACTCCATTTCATCTGATTACGATCCTCGAGTTGCCAAGAATGTTGAGGCCATGTTACAAGTTTACATCATGTGCATGTCTGCAAGGCAAAATAATTTTTTTATTATAAACCAGACATGTACACGATGTACCTGTTAAAAGCAGTATTATATTGGCCACCCTTATCCCCCTGGAGATAAGATGAAGATTCAGAAAAAAAAATCAAAGCGTAGAGTCATGTCTTCATATATTATACAGATTTGTTTGTGTAAGTGCAACGTGAGCATAACAGAATGCTGGCGAACCCTAGATTTCAGAAATTTTAAGTGCGGATGTTTTCCGGATGCCGATTATAAGACAAGGGGGAGGCGCTCGATGTCCCAATCTTGGTGGCAACAGGTATAGCAGCCAACCTGCTTATAGTAGCCAGCAAAAGTGATCCCCAGTAAATATAAACAGTGCTATAGAACCTGAATATAGAGGTCACCTGTCTACAGTGGCTAATTTTCTTGTTTCCCTTACATGTATGTGGTCACTTTACAGAGGTTTGACTGTATTTTGCTTGAATATGCAGCACTGCTATTCTAAAGATGACCGTTTTATTTATTTGATTGATTGATTGATTGATTGATTGATTGATTGATTGATTGATTGATTGATTGATTGATTGATTGATTGATTTGAATGGATTGATTGATTGGTTGATTCATTCATTCATTCATTCATTCATTCATTATTTGAAATTTAACATGTCTACATCTTCTTAAGATTAATATGTTTTATGAATGTTTTACCTACAGTAAATAGCAAATTGTGTTTTGTTTTAGTTTGGTAGTTTTGTTTCAGGAATTAAACTGATCCTGGATCAGGTGATTTAAAATGATCAACCGAACGACCAAATCTACCAGAGATATATATTTATTAATGATCTACCAATTGATGATATATTAAGTTTATTAACCAACATTTTAAATTTATTAACCATCGACCAACATTAAATAGTTGATTGAAAACCATGTGATTGATGCATGTTAGATTTATTGTAGGTTGCATTTAGCTTATAGGCTGGGGGGATACACAATTTTATTTGGGGCAGTCTACTCCCCCCAACCCCCCCCCCCAAAAAAAAACAAAAAACACAAACACAAACACAAACAAAAACAACAACAACAGAGAAAACCTTGCACCTTTTTTGCTCCTTGTGTTGGTTAGCCCTGTTCATGCTATTGTCAGTCAATTGTGCATGTTATAATTAAACAACGGTGTAATGGTTTAGTAGTATCTAATAACTTGGAAACAGACAATATGGAGATAAAATGCTGTAATTAAGGTATGTTAGCATCATAAAGTTGGGCTATAAACATGAGATAAACCACAGGTGTTGCAGCGTGGAACCTTTAGTGCCAACTTGGGTTGTATGCAAAAATTAGTAATTAATGAAACCGACTCTCTTCTAGATGTGTCTAATTACATGGGTAATGCTAGAAACTAACTGTTTTGTTGTAATGTCGTGTGGCCTAGTCGGGCAAGTAAAAATGTTCAAGATTTTAAATTCTAGTGGGCCGAAATGTGAATCTGGTGGCCTTTAAACAAAGAAAATCATTAAAAATTCTGCTATATTTGGTTGTGAATTTGGGCCAGTGAAATTTAGCATCAATTCAGTTTGGTGTCCCAAAGCTAATTTTTAGTGGCCCCAGGCCAGCGGGCCTCTGTAATTTTGTTTTAAAACGATGTTGTTGTTTGGTAAATAAATTTCATTTCAATTTAAATTTTGAGCATTGATCTACGAGGATCATTAGTATATCCAAATTGTAATGAATGTTTACAGATTGCTGAATTTTGATAGATCAAAGTTTTTTTTTGTATTTACAATCGAATGCCCTTTCAAATAGTATACTTGGATTTTCATAACCTCACAAGTAAATACTTTTTTTGTAGCGCCCTCTAAACCAAAACTGTACTGTCCCTTTAATGGGCAAGTGTTTGAGTAGGACATTCAATAGTTCTCACTTTTGGCAGAGTCACAAAAAATACCAATCCAATACTGAAACGAAATATACTTAGTAGAGATCCATTTGTTTGTCATCATACTGGTTTCTATTGCTTTTTTGTATAAAGAGTTAATATTTGTTTAGTATCAAAGTGTATTCAACAACAAAAAACGGTAAGTAGAGTGTGAAATAGATTTCGGAAATATTTTGGCTGAATTCACATGTATACTTTCATACAAGACCAGGAAGTAACAAATAAATGAAAATGAAAGGATGTATTCAGTAGTAGGCTTGTTCGTATTAAACTTGTTTGTATTGCTTTATTTTTGTTTTTGTATTCATGCTCAATGGTTGATTAATTTACAGTTGACAAAATCGTAGGGTAGAAGAACTTGTAGCGCAAAGCTCAAGGATTTTCTTTTGGTTTTACCATGACCGATACAGGTGCATTGTAATACGTATAGAATTCAAGAGTGGATTGATTTTGTTATTATGTGAATATCCATTTGTAAAAAGCAAGTACTCTTATGATTATGCCTAAAACCCATTAGTGTTAATCAGATTTCCATGTACTTGTATTCCCACGAGGTTGATATACCATAAATATATATTAGGCGAGTGCAATATATTTGGTTGAGCCCAAGTCGAATCCATTTAGATGATATAATTGATGGAAAGCAATTATCCTTTAATATGGCTGACAAATTTTGATGTATCTGGATATGATAAATCTTGTACATGTACATGTAGGTCAGTGCAGTCACTTCACATCTGCACTGTGGGTTTTTATTCATCAGCTCATGGTCAAGAATATTTGAAGGTTTAAATGCAAAAATCAATACATTTTAAAGATAATTGCAATTAAACCTCCAGAAAAACAACGAAAAATAACAAGAAAATGATGATAAATTTGTGTAGGTCAGTGCAGTCACTTCATAATTTAGATCTGCACTGTGGGTTTTATTCATCAGCTCATGGTCAAGAATATTTGAAGGTTTAAATGCAAAAATCAATACATTTTAAAGATAATTGCAATTAAACCTCCAGAAAAACAACGAAAAATAACAAGAAAATGATGATAAATTTGTGTAGGTCAGTGCAGTCACTTCATAATTTAGATCTGCACTGTGGGTTTTATTCATCAGCTCATGGTCAAGAATATTTGAAGGTTTAAATGCAAAAATCAATACATTTTAAAGATAATTGCAATTAAACCTCCAGAAAAACAACAAAAAATAACAAGAAAATGATGATAAATTTGTGTAGGTCAGTGCAGTCACTTCATAATTTAGATCTGCACTGTGGGTTTTATTCTTCAGCTCATGGTCAAGAATATTTGAAGGTTTAAATGCAAAAATCAATACATTTTAAAGATAATTGCAATTAAACCTCCAGAAAAACAACGAAAAATAACAAGAAAATGATGATAAATTTGTGTAGATCAGTGCAGTCACTTCTTATCTGCACTGTCAAGAATATTTAAAGGGTTTAAATGCATAAAAACAAACTATAAAAGCATTTTTTTTACTGATTTCGAGATGATTGCAAATAATCCTCCAGAAAAAACATGAAAAATAACAAGAACATGTGATACTTTTAATCATATGATGACACACGCGGTACCCCGGGGTACCGCGTTGTGTAGCGCCATCTTGTGTCCACTCGAAGTACAACCGTATTGCGTTGTGCATGCAGTGCAGCGCGCGCTTGTATGCACGCTAATACCCCAGTACAGCCCTAAAAATTGAACAAATAATTCAACAAAATGGCGGATACTTGTCTGGTACCCCAGGGTACCGTTTATGTCATCATATATTAAAAAATATACCCTGCTTATGCAGCCAATGAGTTATTTAAAAGACAATATTTTCATAATTCAATAATAATCAATATAGATCTATGTTTATTTCAAGCTTTGCTTATTGTAATATATGACATTGAATAGAAATCCCAGAGATTGGCTGAAATGCTAAAGAAATAAAACCGTGATAGGTCAAATATTGTTTAAAAAAATAAATATAATAATAATCTTAAATAACCCACTTGGAAGAGGCTGGATGGAAAAACAAAACAAATGTCCTTAATTTTGAAGTATATTTATCAAGGATGATGAAAATAAATCCAAAGTGATTGTTTCATATTAAATACCAAAGAAAATGAACAAATTTGACCATAACTTACAAATTCTCTTTGGAAAATGAAGAATAGGGATGATGGACAATGCCCATTTATAAAAAAAAAAAAGAATACAATTACAAATTGGCTTGAAATCATATTTATTGGAAAATAAATGAAATATGAAATATCAGCCCCAAAGCCTCAGTACTTGCATACTGTGGTTTAGTTTAATATCAAATGCCAACACAACTTGAAGAAGGTTGTCAATTAATTAAATAACTCTTACAATACCCTTTATATGTATTAACCTTAGTAACTGGCCTTGACTAAAAGATCAGTTTCTATATGGCAAAGTCTTCTTGTAAATCAATCACATGACCTCCACGGCCATGGCTTATTGGCTAGCGTATATTTATTCTTGTGTCGGGATTGATTATGCCTGTAATGATACATTCAAACATAAAGGAAACTGACCAGAAATATGTTGTTCAAATGAAATTAAATGAAAAAAGAAATTTATGCATGTAATGATACATTCAAACATAAAGGAAACTGACCAGAAATATATTGTTCAAAATTAAACGAAGAAAGAAAATTATTATGTTATGATACATTCAAACATAAAGGAAACTGACCAGAAATATTAAAATGTTTTAAATGAAATGAAAAGAACAAAGAACAATGGGCTCTCGGGGGATCGATCCCTAGATTTGAAACTTCAAGATTACCAAGACTGGTGCTCAAACGTCCTTAGGCCACAAAGACCCTTTGAAGAGGGCTCTTGTGGCTCAATGATACATTGAAGCTCAAATATAGAGGAACACACGTATAAAAGAACAAACATATCAGGTATTCTAAATGTAGCTTACATCATTAGAATCAGAGAATGTATAGTTTTATGGTTTCTTCTTCATTAATGTGCAGAACCTTGAGGGAGTATGGTTTGTGCCCATATGTGCGCCCTTATTCAAACATTGTTTGAAGCAAATACAAACAAACGTGGGATAGATTTAAATGAACTAATGAAGGCATGAGAAGAAAACAAATTGAATATCTGAACAAATTTGAAATGGGATATGACAGTCGGATATCAGACATATTTGTTTTCAGCCGTCCTTGTTGCTGTTTATTTGTCTAGACATGGTGCTATCAGGGTAGGAAATACACGGGGTCTGAGGGCGACTTTGCCCCCTAATTTTTAAAATAGCCCCCTGAAATCAGTAGGTAGCCCCTATAGGGTATTATGTGTAATATTTTGTAATATCCATCAGATTGAAAAAGTAGCCCCCTAAAATAAAAATAAAAATTAATCACTATCATGCATTTTACATATTAGCCCATTGTCAATTGGAACCTGGTGCATCTTGTATTGTAACCCATTCCCTTTGAGATTCTGAAATCCCCATAGACTTTGTACATAGCCCACCCAGTTCCCGTAAGCAACGGGTTAAAATAATTATCTATGGAAAATATAGTAGAGAACAGATTAAAGGAAAGAGAGAGAGATGTATACTGTAGTAACACTCAACAGTGTCTCAGACTCAATTATCAGCCAAGACCCGGTGCATGAGCAGGTTGCAAGAGCACATCATTTTCCCATCACGACCTCACTTTATTGCGCTTCCCATATCTAAAACAGCCCACCCATATGCCTAAATCCACCACTAGCAAATGTATACACATGCACTACAGTATGTAGAGTTGCGGTGATCAGGCAGAGTTCATAGGGTTTGATAATGCTCAGAATGCTTTAGTGTACAGGTGTATGTACACAGTATCATATGCCAGGGATATGGGATGCATCGTATGCAGTGCCCACAGTAACTGTATGCGTGCGTACTCGCATAATAAAATGCCTAGTAAGATATTAATAATGCATTTACATGTACGGTATATAAGCATTTTTAAATCTCAAATGTTCAAATGCAATGTATATTTTAACCATTGCATGTTTGTTTGCGAGTACAAAAATGATGAGCTCTAAAAATAGTGCATACAGACATGAATCCGAGGATAATTTACTGTATTAATTAATTAGTTAAGAATAAAAAAAAAAACTAAACAATATCTAGAGATTAAATTATGCTACTTGGCCCCTATAGCAAAGCATATAAGTGTGAAGTCCTGTACTCTAGTGAAACTTGATCGTACGATGTATCTTCAGAAGTTAAGCACCAAAGAGAAGAATCATAAATTTTGTTTCTGTTTCATTTTATAATAAAACATCAGTGAATAGTCACTGACACTGTACGGGGAAATGCTGCCCACTTTACACGTAATTAACCCAATATATTCCGTCTTGTGCAGTTAATTGAACGAGTCTATTGTTCGGGTAGCTGCTAGCTCGCCTGGGATCAATATGTCTGATGGGTTGAGTCAGGGTCATTTGAAGATGAGCGGTGGAGAACATTAATTTTATTAATAACATTGCGTACAGGATCCTGGTGGGCAGCTACAATCCCCATAGAGTTAATACAGGACCAACCAGGTTCCCATAGGCAATGGGTTAACCTGTTCCCTACTAGATTTTACAATCCCCATAGAGATAATACAGGACCCACCAGGAACCCATAGGCAATGGGTTAACCTGTTCCCTACTAGATTTTACAATCACCATAGAGTTAATACAGCGCCCACCAGGTTCCCATAGGCAAAGGGTTAACCTGTTCCCTACTAGATTTTGCAATCCCCATAGAGATAATACAGGACCCACCAGGAACCCATAGGCAATGGGTTAACCTGTTCCCTGCTAGATGTTACACTCCCCATAGAGTTTATACAGGACCAACCAGGTTCCCACATAGACAATGGGTTAACCTGTTCCCTACTAGATTTTGCAATCCCCATAGAGTTAATACAGGACCCACCAGGAACCCATAGGCAATGGGTTAACCTGTTCCCTACTAGATTGTTATAATCCCAATAGAGTTAATACAGGACCCACCAGGAACCCATAGGCAATGGGTTAACCTGTTCCCTACTAGATTTTACAATCCCCATAGAGTTAATACAGGACCCACCAGGTATTCATAGGCAATGGGTTAACCTGTTCCCTACTAGATTTTACAATCCCCGTAGAGTTTTATACAGGGTCCAACAAGTTCCCGTAGGCAATGGGTTCACTAATATGATTCACCCATGCAATTAACGTTCTTGAAGTTTAATACCAAATACCATTAATGTGCTGCGAGTAACACCCTATATACCATTACGGCCTGGAAATTGAAGAAGACATTTAATGTCCTCTTTCTCACAAACTTGTCACAAAAATTGCATCAGCACGAGATGGATGGTGGTGGTAAATGTATCCGGGATGAGGAGAATACAGCTTAGTTGAAATGAGATGTAATGAATCTCCATCAAGAATTTGTAGTACTTACTGGAGTTGCGTGCTGAAAACGATTTACATGTAATGAAATACTCACAATAATTTGGTTTATATTCAGTGCAAAAACATGCTGAAACATTATTCTGTTTATATTCTAAAGTCATTAATTTAGTCTTTTGTTTTTATATTTGCAAGAAAGCTGACATGTAGATAATAACTTAAATGAAATGTGTGTGAAGAGTTACATGTGTGTACACAATATGGGAATGTAGTAATTTTATCGAGAAAAAAAATTTGTTACTGATTGCTTCAAAGACATGCCTTTTTGATAGAGATATGCACTCTGTATAAAATGTTCGCTATCATTTTCATCCATAATGCAAAAATATTTTGTTCCCTAAAAAAAATGTTCAGACTTCAGAACATGGTAATGTTTTTTTCATCTTATCATAGTCAATTGGTTGGGTTGAGATAGAAACATGTTTGAAGATGTGCGTGGGATTGTCGAGTGCAGCATCTCAGAGGAAATTGTGGTTTGCGTTTTGGCCTGTACTTACACTTTATATACAGTACATACTGTTCATCCTTTATGTTGATAATAATAATGCTAAAATATTTTGTTCCTCAAAATATATTCAGAGCATAGCAATGTCTTTTTCATCTTTATCATATACTTGGCTGGCTGAAAGCAATATACAATGTTGAAGATGTGTGTGGGCGTGTAGAGTACTATACATCCGTGCTCAAAGCTTGTTGAAGGAAATTGTGGTTCGCGGTGCGGCCTGATGAGTTTTGCTCAGACGTACACTTCCTCTACCCTGTAGGTCGTGATCAGTTTTAGGCTGTACAGCCCTTTAAAGTGATCCATCAACTTCGTGAAATTCAACTAAAAACACTTGGTGCTTTCGTATTACCCTCGTCCCTTGTTGTTTGGCTTACATATTTATGGTAGCAGAAAGGTGAAATGAGTTATGTTTTTTTCCCTTCAAATGTCACCCTAATTATGGAGATATTTATGATTGAATTATCAAGAAGTGTTCCGGAATGCTATTCGATTGTAGTTAAACACAATGGGCAGTAAGTGATAAAATCTCGTATAAATGTACACTTTTTTCCCCCACTAGGTATTAAAACAATGTATTTTTTCTATAAAACTGATTAAACTCTCAAATAACACTTGCATCACTTTAAGCAATATTGCAATAAGAATAACGTGATACCGACTTTTAGAAGCTCCATTCTATACTAGATGGAGAATGGATGCTATGTTCGGTTGCTATGGTTTGCATGTGTTGTGATTGTATTTTTTTCCAACTCCGTTGAGTATAGTTGTGTGCTTGTAGGGGATTAGGGGACGTATCCATTTAGAATCCTGTTTGGCTGTTGTAGCCAATATCAATTTCCAGGGAAATAACACATTTTTATTTTTGGAGGCTTCTGTTCATGCATGCGCATTGGGATGTATGAAAATTTAACCTGGGGCTGTGTTAAAATTATTTTGATGGAGGCTAAATGATGAATATGTTTGAATGTGTATGTGTGTTTGTGGGATATAATATATATGTGTGTGTGTGTGTGTGGGTGTATGTGTGTATTTGTGTTTGTTTGGGTATGTGTATGTATGTATGTTTGTATATATGTATATGTGTTTGTGTGATTGTTTATGTGAATGTTTGTATACATTGTGTATTTGTGTTTTGGTGTGTATGTGTGTGTGTTTGTGTATATGGTTGTGTGATTTAGTATGTGTGTGTGTGTTTTGTGTTTGTGTCAACATGCGTGGGTGTGTGTGTGTGTGTGTGTGTGTGTGTGTTTACTAGCACACGATTGACTGTACGTTGTGTTTGTGAGGGTATGGATGACCCCGGTTTGTATTACAGCTGTTCACACCATTTGGCAATAAATATAATGTGATATCACCCCTGCATCCATACCACCACAGGAGCACATACTCCTGTATGTAATGAACACAACTCCCAGTACCATACTACACACTCGTACAACATGACGGATGAATGTTGTGTTTGGTCGTGGGAGGTGATTGCGTTTTATTTTTGCTCTTGTTGAGTCATTTGCGATGTGCCCCTGCCCCGGCCAGTCCGTTGTATAGGATAATACTAATATCATTCTCTCAGGGCTTGCCTGCCTTTGTGCAAGTGTGCATAGAGAAAGAGTGAGTGGGTTTGCATGGATCGAGTGTGTAAGCGTGCATAGATATAGCGTGTTAGCGGTGGTGCATAGGTTGAGTGTGTAAGTGTGCCCGTGTTGATGTTTATGCAGACGATGATGACGACGACGCAGTACGTTGCATTGCGCCAGACTGGGTAAGCCAGATCTACAGACTTGTGGAGACGCAAGATGCTGATGATCGGGCGTATTGTGAGTGCGATGTGTGTTTGTGAAGATAGGAGGAAGGAAAAAACAAGATGGGGATAGATGAGGAGAGGAGAGAGGGAAAGGAGGAGAAAAGAGAGAAGAAGAACTGAGAAGGGGAAAGAGAAGGAAAGGGAGAATGATGAAGAGAAGAGGAGAGGGGAGAAAATGAGCAGGAGAAAGAGACAAAGTAAAATGAGAAGGGTAGAGAGGTAAAAATAAAAGACAAGATGAGTTTAAAGGGATAGTTGAGTTCTTGTATAAAAGAGAGTACAGTTTTGGTCAAACTGAATTTTAGTAACCAAAACCTGCACCATTAAATTACAAATTAATAGTTATAACTCCACCATGCTCGAAAGGAATACAAAATTACAAATGACTAAGTAAAAAGCCTGTTATCATTAACAAAAAAAGAGCTGCTAAAACTAAAGAGGGCGCTCTCTAAACACTCATCGGTTTCAATTATTTTAAATACAATATTGTGCATGTGGTGTTTTTTTGAAATAGTGATTAGTTATAGAGATAATCAACAACTATTAAAAAACCTCATTTCTCATGAATTATTCACGGCATGGTTCCGAATATCATTTCTAAGTCATCATCAAGAAGGCAAATAATTAAGTGCGTCTCCACTTTTTTGTCTGCACATACACTGCATTTCCAGGATGTTAATGCGATCCTTGAGAATTTCTAAGAAATTCCGCTCCTTTGTGCATACATGCATATCTATCTAGGGATCTCTTGTAATGAGCAGACCACTGTAAGTACTCTATTTTGATATTTACAGATATCTATCTCTTATATGTTTGTAAAGGTACATGTGTGAATTATTGTTCGTGTGTTGAACAATGTACGCTTGTGGTGTGTTAATGCATTTTTACATATTTCTCTCGTTGAAAGATGGGGATGAATTAGATGTGTGTTAAATAAATAAATAGGCTTTATATTTAAAGTGATCCATTAAAGGGTACCACCACCCAAAAATAATATTCTTATTATAGAAGGTACCATTTTTAGTTTTCCATTCCTTCAACAAGTTCACAAAAATATATATAATTGAAAAACGCATCACCATTCTCAACCATGCGTTCATGCGGTCTGAATTGCGTAGACTATATGCGTGCAGAGCCAGAGCGCACTATGCAGAGCGAATGAATCATCCGGGAATCTATTGACGTACGCGTGAAAGCATCGGCGCACTCGCAAATGCTTGGCCCGTATGGAACCAGGAAATAGCAGTGGTTCCGTAAGTGGTGGAAATTAATTGCTTTGTTTATGAATTACACAACCCTTTGCAAAATGTTGGGTATCTATTTGATATCACAAAACGGTACCAAAACATATAATAATGTGTTGTTCTTTGCCTGGTGGTCCCCTTTAACTTTATATTTTCCCAAAAAAGTAATGCTTGAGACTTCAATCATATACAAATTTCATTGAAATATTCTTGGGATTAAATTCTTAAACATATCCATGATTGATTATGTCAACACAAAATATTAACGTCGAATAATGAATTGGGCAAACAAAGGTAACATAAGGTTAATGTTTTCCTTGATTTTTAGCCATTCAAATCTTGTTTTGGGCTGGTACCAAAACGTGAAAAGTCCTTATTTGACTTGCCTGACAGGGTTAGGGTTAGAGTTAGGTTATTAAACAAAATTAGTTTCTAGTACGTACTATAGTCGTCTATACACGCAATATCCATTTAACTGCAGTTTTCTTGCATAATATTGGTTGAATGTCCTGCATAGATATTAGCTAGTGAAAGTGGATATCTCTTCTTTTTTTTTACATACGTCACTGTCATCAATATGTTAACCCATTGAGCACTCTTCAATTTGTTGTATAACATGTAATCTCCGTAGACTCCATCCCAAGTATTTTGGGGACAAGTTCTGAATGGGTTATCGGTCCCAAGAGCAAAAGAGGAAATAGCGGAACATATGGTCACAGCGTGGTGCACTGTGTAACTCGCTACCACCGATCAATACATGTAGTTAGCTAGTGTGTTAAAGGGAACCACCACCACCGCCGCGAAAAAATATTCTTATTAATGAAAGGTAATAGTTTTAGTAGTCTATTCCACCAACAATTTTCAGAAAAAATAGGTGCCCAGACAAATGGTATAATTTGAAAAATCATTACCAAATTAAAAGTATGTGTTCATGGGTCTGCGGAAGAAGACTGTATTGTCTAGGATGTACGTGTCTTCCGTGGTTCTATTGTTTCCAACCATACGCGTATATATATAGAATTGGTGCTCTCGCAAACGCATGGCACATACGGAACCAAAGGGCCTGTTAGCTAACAATTTTTGTTGTGATTAATTGCATTGTAAATATGAATTACACAACCATTTGCCAAGTGGTGGACATCTATTTCATATCAGTATGGAAACATAAGCCTGTGTTGTTCTTTGTGAGGTGGTCCCCTTTAACCCTTGTGTTACTATATGATAATGAGGTGTGTTATATAATCCAATGGACATTTATAATTCCAATGGAAATTCTTTCATCACTGTGGGTGAATAAGTAAGAATGAGATGGGTTATAACGGTTAAAATTAAGTTGTTCCTAGATAAGTTTAATGATTATCAAATCCCCCCCCCCCCCTTCAATTTGAGGTTGTAACCATTAATAATAATAATGATAGAGATGATAATGATAATAATACAAATAAAAATGAACAATTTATATGCAATGCTTATGAGCTCTCTGCTATTTTTGACCCCTCTACGTGTATGTAAACTGTCCCTTTTCATCTCGTCAACCCTCTTAATCATATTTAACTCATTCGGGACTTGTCACAAATAAAATTGGAGTCAGGGTCTAGATGAATAATTCCTACTGTACCAAAAATCAAATTATCTTCACTCGGCTAATATTGACTATATAGTTCTCCACCACTCTCTCCCTCTCTCTCTCACTCTCTTTCAAATTTTTATCAATTGTTACGATGCTTATTGAGCTCTTTGTGCCAAAAAATCAAATTATCCTCAATCGGTTATTACTATTGACTAAAAGTTCTCCACCCCTCTCCCTCTCTCTCTCTATCACTCTCTTTCAAATTCACCAATTTTTTATGATGCTTATTGAGCTCTTTGCTAAATATGTATCCTTTGCCTTCATTCCAAATGCCAAGTGCTCCCATTATGTGATCTAAATAGCGTGCCTTCTGAAGCCGCTGTGTTCTCTGGGAAAAGGAATAATTTTCCACAAGATCTATTGACATTGTGCTTGTGTGCATCTGAATCAGCGGTGTAGTGAAAGGGGGAGGAGTGGGAGGAGGGTATGGGGGGGGGGTGTGGGAGGAAAGGGGGAGGGGGAGGGGAACCTGTTGTGTGGATAGGGAATAATTTTCCACAAGATCTATATTGACATTGTGCTTATGTGCATCTGAATCAGCCGTGTAGTGAAAGGAGGAGGAGGAGGGGTAGGGGGGGGGGGGAACGGGGTAGGGGAGGGAAGGGAGTTATGAGGAAAGGGGAAGGGGGAGGGGGATAGGAGGAAAGGAGGAGGGGGAGGAGAGGGGGATAGGAGGAAAGGAGAAGGAGGAGGGGGGGGGGGAGTGGGAATTCTGGCCTACTTGCTCCATCTCAGCCCATTTGTCCCCCTCTGCCTCATCTGGATCCCCTTCTATGCCCCCTATGTCCTCCCCTCCCTGCCTAACCTCTTACCCCCTTTTGGTAGTGGCCATCTTCCCTTATTCCCCTTCATTGTGGGGAAAATGAATAGAATATGAGGATCCTTGTGGTTCTTCTTCTTCTTCTTCTTCTTCTTCTTCGAGTTAATCTGCCTCCTTCAATCCTGAAGATTCTTCCTCCTTTTGCCCCTTCTTTGCTCCCTCTGCCCTCATCTCGGCCCTGTCCCTGTTTTACATATTACCACCTTTTGGTAGAGGCTGTCTTCCCTGATTCCCCTTGATTGTGGGGAAAATGAATAGAATATGAGGATCCTCGTGGCTCTTCTTCTTCTTCTTCTTCTTCTTTTTCTTCATCTTCTTCTTCTTCTTTTTCTTCATCTTCTTCTTCTTCTTCTTCTTCTTCGACTTCGACTTTGACTTTGACTTCGACTTCGACTTCGACTTCTTCGACTTCTTCTTCGACTTCTTCTTCGACTTCGACTTCGAGTTAATCTGCCTCCTTCAATCCTGAAGATTCTTCCTTCTTTTGCCCTGTTGTACATATTACCACCTTTTGGTAGAGGCTGTCTTCCCTGATTCCCCTTGATTGTGGGGAAAATGAATAGAATATGAGGATCCTCTGGTCCCTCCCCCTTTGCTTCCTTCTTTGCTCCCTCTGTCCCCCTCTCTGTTCCCCTCCGTGCCTACCCTCCCACCCCCTTGTCTGAGTTGACCATTGATATGCCGATTGCCGCAGCTCCGAGGTTGCGCCTCTCTGTGACATTTATAAACAGTGGCTGCATATTCCAAAAACCAATAAACGGGACAAGATATAAGAGTCGCCCCGAATTGATGATACGCGATGCATCTCTTTCTCCCTGCTTTCGTACCCTTTCTCTTGTCTTCTTTTCTATTTCCTTGATTTCTTTTCTATTCTCTTGTCTTCCTTTCTATTCTCTTGTCTTCCTTTCTATTCTCTTGTCTTCCTTTCTATTCTCTTGTCTTCCTTTCTATTCTCTTGTCTTCCTTTCTATTCTCTTGTCTTCTTTTCTATTCTCTTGTCTTCCTTTCTATTCTCTTGTCTTCTTTTCTATTCTCTTGTCTTCCTTTCTATTCTCTTGTCTTCTTTTCTATTCTCTTGTCTTCCTTTCTATTATCTTGTCTTCTTTTCTATTCTCTTGTCTTCCTTTCTATTCTCTTGTCTTCCTTTCTATTCTCTTGTCTTCCTTTCTATTCTCTTGTCTTCCTTTCTATTCTCTTGTCTTCCTTTCTATTCTCTTGTCTTCCTTTCTATTCTCTTGTCTTCCTTTCTATTCTCTTGTTTGTTTTACGCATTCTCTTTAATACTTCTTTTATATTCTCTTGTTTCCCCTCTTCATTTTCCACTCTTTTTGTCGATCACTCTTTCTTTTTCTCTCCTACCTCATTTCTATCACACACTCTGTACAAGGCTAGGTATGTTCCCCCCTCACATTATATGGAGTGCATTTAAAATGTTTGATTTTTTTCTTTTGTTCACATGGTTGTGTGTTCGTTCGTCTGTTGAAACATTTGTTCGTTTCATCTTAAAATACAATGAAAATATAATATATTCAAAACAAAAAAATATTCACCTCCAAATATGATTTAAAATAATATAATAAAAAGAGATTCATGCGTAACGGAACTAATGTTTTTCACAGATTGTTAGAAATCATGTGATTATCTGTTGATCAATGTGGTTTTACAAAAGTTGTTGAAATTCACACCTGATCATCAATTGTGATTTGTGCCAAATATGCAATACCCTGCTAATTATACGTTTTTTATTGGATGGTGTATGATTTTCTGTCGCCTAGGTTTGTACAGTAGTCATTGAAATTCACACCGATTAAAGCTCTTGAGATTTGCGCAACATACGCATGACCTTGCCAATTATGCTTTTTATCTAGCGAGGGAATACTTTTCACAATTTCCTGAATTTCAATCATCTCATGCCAATAATAAACTTAATGGAAAAGGCCTCAATGCATTTTGAATCACATGACGCAAATCTTCTTTCCTGCACATAAATGTGAGAAGCTTTTTATGTACTTATATCATACATGTAGATTGAGGTTTTCTCGATTGAGGTTTTCTCGATCAGAACAAAATATGAAAGAGAAAGTCTTGGCATTTTAGTCACATTAAAGTAACCCAAAGATGAAATACATAATTTAAGTCAATTCGTTTCAAATTCAAAATGCAGAGAGAATACAAAATATAAATAATACAATAACCGAGAAATATTGATCAATAAAAGTCTCCTGCATTTTTCTTCTACCAGTTGAAACCATTTAATATTTATAATCTAGCAGTGTATCATAACGGTAAACATAATGTAATATTTCTGGAAATACTGTATGCCTATTTAAAAAAGCAACGATAATTTCCAGCTGCAAATTATCTCAACAGTCAATCATTTTGAAGATTATTTAATTTTGGTATAAAACATATTCTCCACAGACTCCAGCCCAAGTGTGTAATCGGGACCAGTCCTGAATGGGTTAAAAATGATTAAAGGGATGTACATGTAGTTCCTTTGTTGAAATGTGCAAAAACTGATGAATGATTGATAAAATGTGTATTTTGGTGATCTGTTATCATCATACGGTATGTCCACTAAGTAATGTGTGAAAATTTCATGTTAAATGAATGTCATATACATGTGTATGGCTGACTGGCTGAGTAATGAGTGAAAAATTCAAAGTGATATTCGCATGCACAGGTATTACTTTCCAGGGGATACTTCCAAAAATCCAAACACTTTAATCATAATTAAATATCTTTAAAATTAACAAAAGGGAAAATGGAAAAAACAAAACCTGTTCCATGATTCTATCAATTGGTAATACAAATACAACAAGGTATGAGAGGACCACTTAGAGTTCTGAGTAAGTTAAGTGGATGTGGACAATGTTACTAAATGTAGATTGCCTAAATGAATAGAGCATTGGTGGGATGGAAGCCTAAAGCATTCTTAGCTTAGCGCAAAAAGAAACATACGTAGAGGATGAATGTGAAAGTGAACTTGAGGTTATACACGTATCCACACAATGTAAATGGCTGCATTTAACTGGATTCGGACAATGTTACTAAATGTAGATTCCCTATTAAATGAACAGAGCATTGGTGGGATGGAAGCCTAAAGCATTCTTAGCTTAGCGCAAAAAGAAACATACATAGAGGATGAATGTGAAAGTGAACTTGAGGTTATACACGTATCCACACGATGTAAATGGCTGCATTTTACCGTCGGATATAGGATGAAATTGGAAATGGGGGAGATGCGGCCATTGTGCGTAGCTCGTGAATCATCCTGATGGGATGTCTATAAATGCTTTCTAAATTGTTGGGTGAGAGTGAGAAGGGCTTAAAGTCCATTTTGGGGGCTAAATTAAGTTCTGCATACTTGTAGATCTTGTAGGTCATAGCCTTCTTGAACTATGTGATGTCAAATTTTTAGATGATAATTATTTCTAATTTTTTTAATATTTGTCAATTTTTTTAAAAAAGAGCTATATATATAATGAGTTTTTTCAAGGCTCCCCAACTTTAAACTTGTTTGTTTATCTCAGAAGCAGATAATGTGACTTAGCGCCCTTATAGTTCTCAACCGACGACGAAATGGGCAAACATGACTTGTCAGTTCTGTGTTTCGATCGCATGTAGCAGCTTAGTTTGTAAACCCTTTGAGTGGGTAAAGATTATCTCAAGAGCGACTTGAGATTAATCACGGAGTTCAATATGTAGGAACCTTGTTAATTGTAAATTTTTTTTTAAATGCAACGAATAAATAAAAAATGACAAATCTGATTTAACTAACAGATTCTGCTGTTACCAGATATTCTGTTAGGGTTTGTTCTATTTTCATATAGTACATGGCACATTCATAAAGCACATCCCTATGTGCTTGTATTATTACCATTAATCCATATATTCTATCTGTTTATGTAATATAATATGAAACATAATACTCCGTTTTTTTATCTACGTGTAGCTCATGCCACAGTCACCAAGCACATCCCTATGTGCTTGCATTATTATCATTAGTCTACATATTATTATTACCATATCTATATCTGTAATATAATATGAATTATAATACTCCATTTCTGTAACCAGCTCATGGCACATCCTGATGCACTTCCTTACATGTACTTGTACTATTACCTTCTGTTTATGTAATATAATATAAAACATAATACTCCATTTCTGTAACTAGCTCATGGCACAAATTAATAAAGCACATCCCTATGTGCTTGTATTAATATCTGTTTATGTAATATGATATGAAACATAATTTTCCATTTCTGTACATATAGCTAAGTAATAGCACATTCATGAAGCACATCCCTATGTGCTTGTATTATTTCCGTTTAATCTATATATTGACTCGTGATCCATTGAGTCGGAAACCCATCCATTTTGCAAAAAAATGCCAGTTGACCTTTCTAAACATCATCCAACCTTTCTGCATTATTGATACCAATTCACGGAGCAATTTGATTTGAGTGTTGAGAGAATCTATGATAATACAGTACTTAGATGTCAGGGACGTTATATAAGGAAAGACAATGGCCCGTATTCACAAAGGAGGTTTGTAGGAGGTTTGTACAAACCATGGTTTGAAGATGGTTTACATCTATGGAATGCTGCTCGCATACCGTAAGTTGTAAATCAACATTGTTAACAAGTATGGAGCTTACATTCCTTCTCCATCAGTTTACAAATGGCATTCCATAGATGTAAACCTTGGTCAAACCATGGTTTGTACAAACCTCCTACAAACCTCCTTTGTGAATACGGTCCATTATCATTCACTTTTCAGGCAAAATCAATCCATTAATGAACAAAATCAATTCAATTTTATTTTATTGTGTCCTTGAAGATAGTTTTGCATCTACATGCATTGACATGAAATAATGAAATAATCTAATTTCTGTAGGATCTTTTCATTTTCATGCAAAATTGTAGTATTTTGAGGCAAGCTTAAAGTGAAGACAAGAAGGATGATACATATTTGGGCAAAAATTAATCTTCAGTCCCCTTGAGAACAAATATTCATATATGCCCATCTATAGGGGGGGGGGGGGGGGGGGGCCTAAGGGTCATCTATTAACATTAATATTTATCCATTCATGCATATGTGCAAGTCAGGAAGCCATCTATCGTACAAAAGCACCAATTGACCTTTTCACATCGACAGACCTTTTTGCATTATTCATACCAATCCAGGGAGCGATTTTGATCATAGTGTCGGTCTGTAGTATAAAGGTATAATCCTAGGAAGCAACATACACTGTATTTATTTTACAGTCAAAACCTGTCATAGCAGCCACCTGTCTATAGCAGTCAACCTGCATATAGTGGCCACCAAAAGAGATCCCCTGATCATGAGAAGAACAATGTTATGGAACCCGTCTTTAATAGCGGCCACCTGTTTATATAGTTAGCCAACCTGTTAATGGCAACCACAAACAGAGATCTGCTGAAGAGAAAAACAGTATTATGGAATCTGTCTATATAGAGGTCAACTGTTTACAGTATCTACTTATCTTGCTTTCCTTAGGTGGTCACTATACACAGGTTTGACTGTACAATGTTATGGAACCTGTCTATAGAGGTCTACTGTCTACAGTGACCACCTTTTAAGTTTCCCTTAGGTGGTCACTATGCAGGTTTGCCTGCATATTTTAAAAGCATTTAATTTTTTTTAGTGTGATTATGATACAAACCAACCTTTCTGAATTATTAATACCAATACGCACAGGGCAATCTGATTGGAGTCTTTGCAAATGCATGGGTAAAAAACAGAGGAATTAAAATAAGGAAATATTCACCATCAGGGGAAAAGTTCATATTTATTTTTTTTGGGGGGGGGGGGGGGGGGGGCTACTTTCCCACGCTTGCCTGCATGAAAATAAGAATCTACCATTTATTTTCCATTGAACTTTATGCAAAATTACAGGGGCTCTTTTATGACTCTTTGAGGGCTCTTTTGGGGGCATTTTGGGGGCTAATTCGCCCAGAGCCCCTGTGTGTATTGCTTTCACTGTTTACCATCTATAGATTCAATATTGTATCTGTATGGATTGAAAGTAATAAGAGCAGTTCTTGATTACTGATGTGTGTGCTTCTAAAAATGCATTGTATGTCTTCTTGGTGAACATGCACATAATTAGTCTAGAGCTCTAAACTCGTTTAACTCATTGTAAACTAAAATAGCTTTTCCATGATGTGTACTTCATATTATTTCACCAATTTTCAACGACTTTTCTACGGGGCTCCTATGTTGCACATGCATGCACATAATTAAGCTCAGAGCCGTGCTCTTATTACAAATTCAGGGACCCCTACTTTCTAACGCCGAACACGATACTCAAATTTAATGAGCCTTTCAATTTTATCAAACCCAATCAGGGGTGACGCTATTTTTGGGGTCGCCGGGGAGAGGATTTCTGGGAAGGAAGCGAATATATGGGTTACTGACTTGTATGGCTCTAATTCATAAACCTCTTGTTGTTGTTTTTGTATACATGAAAGATATTAGAAGAGGCTGCTTTATTTATTTAAGGTCAATGCCAAGGAATAGGTAAGCCCTTGAAGATCGAAAATCACAATACTATTTTAAGCATACATGTACTGTGCCATACTTACACCTCACTCTAACACTTGCTTAGGTTGAGAATAATGGCAAGAATGTGTGTTGGCATGGGCAGAAAATTTCCAATAATTTAAGTGGAGGTGATGTGACACGATTGGATCAGCACTTAACTGCAAAGCATGGGAGCCAAGTTCGATACCTGTATCTATGCCCTAGTACAGCACTTGTATCCTTCATGAAGACACTTAAAGGGACTTAGTAACATTGTCCAAATCCTCAAAATACAATTGGAATTCGTATTAACGATAAAATCATGAGATTTTCAAATTTCCCTTTCGTTAAAAAGATTTTACGATTGAAGTTTTCAGATGTTAAATAATCCAACGGATCGCGAAAACCGTGTACAAAGTGAGTGCAATGAGTTTTTGAATATCACTTTGCATTTTTGCTCATTACTCGGCCATATAACGTCCGTTTGACTTGAAAATTTCACACAATACCCTGTGGACATATCAGATAACAACAATATACATTGTACCAACCATTTATCACTTTTTGCACATATCAACAAAGTTACTAGATCCCTTTAATCCACATTGCTACTCCCCATCCTAGTGCAATAATGGGTAATTGGCATGAATGAAGGTGTGTAAAAGCATGAGTAGTACCTGCTGGAATGCTCCCCAGGGAGTGGAGAGTCCAATGGCCAAGAAACAAAATAATATTAGGTGCAGGTCCCTCTGGGAGAACATAACAGTGCAAAAAGCACTGAAGAGGCTAACCTAGATAAATAAAAAATATATACTGGGCACATACACCATCTTGTACGTATGCATTAAAGCTGTATGTGAATGTATCTATAGGTAAGTTCTAAATAATGCATTATTAGTAAGTCGTATATGAATACAAAAGAAAGTGATATAACTGCAGATTAAGCTGTATACGAATGCATTTATGTCATCTTAATAATAAACTGTATATGAATACATGTATAGGTAAGTTCTAAATGAATGCACTAAGTAAACCGTATATATGAATACATACGAAAGCACTGATATATGAATGCATATTTAAGCTGTAATGCATTTATACATGTAGTACACTGTATGATAATGCATCTATACGTACGCTGTATATTAATATCCTGGGGCTTATCGAATAGGCCTGGCAATGACGGTGATGGCAATAAGTGCACAATGATATGCACGATCTTGAATATATGGCTCGTGCATCAAACGTAAAACTATTAGCATTATTGGGTGTGAGCTTGCCATAGATATAGTGTACAGATGGGTATTAATATGACTTTGAGTTGCGCATAAATTGGCCTCCCTCTAATGTTTCATAAAATTGCCTTTTGGGACATGGCAGATTTGTGCTTCTTTTTTTCCTTTTTTCTTTTTTTAGAGATGTTTTGATTTGATTTGATGATAATAGGTTGAACTTGATTTGTTTCTAAATTACACAAAAATGTGAAATTTTCACAGACTGATCTGGAATTATAGAAATTTTCTAAAACTTATTTATATTCATTAATTGGCTCATCCAAGTAATAAATGTTTGCACATAATGTTATTCAACAAAGGTACCAAGTACCTCATTAGCACCTGAAATCAGTCAGCATCAAATAATAATTAAAGAATATACTACATTCAAATCTGCATAGAGTGACCACCTAAGGGAAACAGGAAAAGTGGTCACTGTAGACAGGTGACCTCTATAGACAGGTTCCATGACACCTTTTTTCTCTGCAGTGGATCACTTAATGAGCACTATAGGCAAGTTGGCTGCTATAGGCAGGTTGCTGCTGTAGACAGGTTGGCTGCTATAGACAGGTGGCCGCTATAGACAGGTTGGCTGCTATAGACATGTGGCCGCTAAGACAGGTTTGTGCCAATCTGCAGATCTATAAAAGATGTGTTGATCACCCCAAACTCATCTACTCTTACTCTACTGTAGATGTTAACATAGAATAATTTGTTGGTCACTATAGGCAGGTTGGCTGCTATAGACAGGTGACCGCTATGACAGGTTTGACTGTATACGTTACACAATGCAACATCTGTGCCAATCTGCAAATAATGCATGTCAGCGAATGTGTTGATCACCTCAAACTCATCTACTCTTACTCTACTGTAGATGTTAACATAGAATAATTTGTTGGTCACTATAGGCAGGTTGGCTGCTATAGACAGGTGACCGCTAAGACAGGTTTGACTGTATAGTTACACAATGCAACATCTGTGCCAATCTGCACATGAAGCATTACAGCGAATGTGGATAATGGCCCTCAAAGCTCATCTACTGTAGATGTTAACATAGAATACTTTTTTTTTCATTACAAATTTGTCAGTCATCTCTTTCACTCCAACTCCCTGACTCTGAGCATGATTTCTTTTCTGTAGATGATAACATAGAGTAATTTTTAAAGGAACTTAGTAACATTGTCCAAATCCTCAAAATAAAATTTTAATTCTAGCGGTTCCCTCATACCTTGTTGTATTCGTATTAACAATAAAATCATGGGACCGGTTTCAGTTTTTCAAATTTCCCTTTCGTTACAAAGATATGTACGATTGAAGTATTCAGATAAGAAAAACTCGGGTGGAGTTTTGAAACCGTGTACAAAGTGAGTGCAGTGAGTTAGTGAATATCACTTTGCATTTCGCTCATTACTTAGCCTTGCAATGTCCATTTGACTTGAAATTTTCACACAATACCCTGTGGACATATGAGATAACAACAATATACATTGCATCAAACCTTCATCACTTTTTGCACATGTCAACAAAGTTACTAGATCCCTTTAACTTTCTTTTTGATCATTACTAATGCATCCCTCTTACCCTATCTGTCCTAGGGGTTTTCTATCCCCTCTCCCTCTTTCAATACCCTGATTACTCTACCCCCTTCTCCCTTTTCCCATCTATCATCACTATCCCCATCTTACTACTAAGTAGCAAATTATGCATCATTGATGGATGAGTATATCATTCACACAGTCCCCCGTCCCATCTCTTTTCCGTTTTTCCTTTTCCCCTCTCCCTATCTCTTTTCTTCTTCTTTTCTAAAGTTTAACTCTTCTTCATCTCTTCTATCCATCCAACTTACTACTCAGTAGCAAATTATGCATCATTGATGGATGAGCATATCGTTCACACAGTCCCCCGTCCCATCTCTTTACCACTCTTTCTTTTCCCCTCTCCCTCTCTCTTTTCTTGTCTATATCTAAAGTTTAACTCTTTATCTCTTCTATCCATCCAACTTACTACTCAGTAACAAATTATGCATCATTGATGGATGAGTATATCGTTCACACAGTCCCCCGTCCCATCTCTTTACCGCTCTTTTTTTTTTTTTCTTCTCCCTCTCTCTTTATCTCATCTATATCTATCTAGCTATCTTTCGTTATTCATAATAACCTGTCTCTCTCCCTCTCTCTCTCTTTTAATCTCTCTTTCATCACTACACCCATCTTTCTTCTAAGTAGCAAATTCTCTGTTTACAGATGTTTTTTTTTTGGTCCTAAGTACCAAATGCATTCTTGATTGATGTATATATTCTTCACGCTAGTCCGCTCCCCCCCCCCCCCCCCTACCTACCACAACCTGTTAAATAGTGTTGTTATTTTATCTCCCTAACATCCGTCCTCTAGACATAGAATTCTCTGTGTGTTAAAAGATGCCCTATCCTCGTTGGAGCTATTGCATCCTTGATTGATGAACATACATTATTCTTTGCACAAGTTCCCTCCCCCACCCACCACAACCTGTGAAATAATATTATATCAACCTAACATTCTAGAGCTACAATGTATGTTATAATTCTCTTTCAACCTAACATTCTCTAGACATACAATGCTCTGTTTACAGATGCCTTTCCCTCCTTGGAGCCAGCGCATCCTTGATTGATGAACATATTCTTCACACACTAGCCCCCCCCCCCCCCCCCCACCAACCATGCCACCACAACCTGTTAAATAGTGTTGATATTGTATCTACCAAACATCCTCTTGCCTAGGCCTACTCTTGATACAAGTCTGTTTACAGATGCCTTTCTCTCCTTGGAGCCAGCGCATCCTTGATTGATGAACATATTCTTCACACAAGTCTCCTCCCCCCACCCACCAGGCTACCACAACCTGTTAAATAGTGTTGATATTATATCTGTTTACAGATGCCTTTCCCTCCTAAGAGCCATCGCAACCTTGAGTGATGAACATGTTATTTGCAAAGTCCCCTCCCCCCACCCACCATGCCACCACAACCTGTTAAAGAGTGTTGATATTGTATCTACCAAACATCCTCTTGACTAGGCCTACTCTTGACATACAACTCTGTTTACAGATGCCTTTCTCTCCTTGGAGCCAGCGCATCCTTGATTGATGAACATATTCTTCACACAAGTCCCCTACCCCCACCCACCAGGCCACCGCAACCAACCTGTTAAATAGTGTTGTGATTGGGAAGGATCATCAATACCCCTTACACCTGATACAAGCTCCTCAGCTAGGGTCACAATCAAAATATCACCAGTATCAAATTCCGAGCGTTTCGGAAGTCGGGCGGGCGACAGTCAGGCATGCAGACATCAGTCAGTGTTTGCTCACTATCAAACCCTGTTGAAGTGCTATGCTCTGCACAAGTTAATTGCTTGTCGTCCTCCACCTCATGTGAAACATTTCTTTAACCTCTATTTCTTCATCACCTTTTCTGTTTTATATGGGAGATAATTGACAATGTTAAATGTTAAACTCGAGTCGATTGCCTTTTCCATATCCATGTGTAACCCACTTTCCTGTTCGGGGTGTTCTGTTTTATATTGGAGGCAATTGTCTGATCTCAAATTGTCTGTTTCATGATTTACTTTGTACATTAGTTGATTGGCACTGCACAAGTTAATTGCTTGTCGTCCTCCACCTCATGTGAAACATTTCTTTAACCTCTATTTCTTCATCACCTTTTCTGTAATATATGGGAGATAATTGACAATGTTTAATGTTAAACTCGAGTCAATTGCTTTTTCATTATCTATGTGTTACCCACTTTCCTGTTCGGGGTGTTCTGTTTTATATTGGAGGCAATTGTCTGATCTCATATTGTCTGTTTTGTGATGTTCATTGAATTTGATGGGCACTGCACAAGTTAATTGCTTGTCATCCTCCACCTCATGTGAAATATTTCTTTAACCTCTATTTCTTTGTCACCTTTTCTGTTTTATATGGGAGATAATTGACAATGTTAAACTTGAGTCAATTGCTTTTTCCATATTTACAAATGTAATGTGTAACCCACTTTCCTGTTCGGGGTGTTCTGTTTTATATTGGAGGCAATTGTCTGATCTCAAATTGTCTGTTTCGTGATTTTCATTGTATTTGATGGGCACTGCACCACAAGTTAATAGATTGTCCTCCTTTTTATGTGAAACATTTCTTCACCTCATTTTCTGTTCAGGGTGTTCTGTTTTATATTGAAGAAAATTGTCAATGTTTATTATGATCATCATTCTGATGGAAGCTCATGTAATTGCATGTTCCAATCATTATGTGAAACATTTCATCACCCAATTTTCTGTTTAGGCTGTTCTGTTTTATATTGAAGACAATTGTCAATGTTTATCATGATCATCTGATTGTATCATGATCATCTGATTGTATTTGATGCACAAGTAACTGCTTGTTCCACTTTTGTGCACAAAGTGTTCTGTTTCTATATTGAAGAAAGTTGTCAATGTTTATCTTGATCACCGTTGTATTTGATGGGCACTGCACAAGTAATTGCTTATTCCATCTTCATGTGAATATTTTTTCACCCCTTCCATATCATAGCTTTGTAAATAATTCTACTTTTTGTTATATGTAATGGGCAGTAGAGTATATTGATATAGTATCTGTAGCAATATAAATGTATGTTATCATTAATTTATTGAAGACCATTATTGTCCATATTTATTCTGTCATTGTCATGTAATATTTATCCCTTGTCTTTATCACGGAGAAGGCACATTTTCTTTTGATAGGCATATTTGCACAAGTAATTGCTTTGTTTCCTTGAAACATTAAATGTTCCTCCATTTGATTTCTGTATCATTAATATTGAAGACGAATGTCCACATTTTTCCATCTGTCGCTTTTAATATTCCTTCCCCTTTTCTTATCATGAAAGACACAAATGTTCTTACGATCATCATATTTGATGTGCACTGCATAAGGTAAAGTAATTGCATGTTCCCTCTGAACATGAAATCGTCGCTTGTTGAGAAAGAGAAAGGCGCTCAGTCACTTTTTGTACTTGTGAGATGATCATGTTTAACATTAGAACGCTATGTAGAAACCAATGTAAACATCTCTCTTTTGTATTTGTTGAATGTTCAAATAACTAGACATAATTATAATCTGAAAATGTGGCATCACGTTTGAGTAGGCTCCGACCTACAAGATAGTCTGGTAACTCAGTTTAGCCGAAAACGACTTAGCCTCCTTCTCACTCTCACCCGATGAAATGTATCTTCACAATTTTCCTTCATATTGAACGCAGCTGCCCATAGTTCTTCCTGTTGCTCAATTTTCATATTTCTTCCCCTTTATTAATATGCGCACGCACAGTACAATTCATATATATCTTTACCCTACTCGATTTTGAATTCTCCTTCTAGAGTTAATAAAAGACCCACCAGGTTTCCGAAGGCAATCTCCATAGAGTTAATACAGGGCCCACTGGTTTCCTGTAGGGAATAGGTTAAATGGTCAAAGGATTCAGTGGATAACACAAAGTATGAATGATTACACACAGATTTCTGAATATGTTCTGTACTAGAATTTGCAATCTATAGAGTTAATACAGGACCACCAGGTTCCATAGGCAATAGGTTAAATGGTCAATTCAGTGGATAACACAAGTATGCATAATTGTGCATAGATCGCTGAATCCATTCTGGAATCTCCACAGAGTTAATACAGGACCCACCAAGGTTCTTGTAGGCAATAGGTTAAATGGTCAAAGGATTCAGTTAAATTTCAGTCGATAACACAAGTATGCATAATTGTGCATAGATCGCTGAATCCATTCTGCAATCTCCATAGAGTTAATACAGGACCCACCAAGGTTCTTGTAGGCAATAGGTTTTATGGTCAAAGGATTCAGTCGATAACACAAGTATGAATAATTGTGCGTAGATCAGTGAATCTGAATTGGGCTGAATATTGATTGAGGTCAGATTGGGTTGAAAATTATGCAGCCCTGACTTAATAAGTGTATCCAGTGTTCAGTATGCTGTGAAGACAAAATCATGACAGCCAGTTGCATAGTCCATCCCTAATGGGGTAGTCACACTGCAGCATATCTCCTTTTGTTTCATATCCAAGCAAAATGTGGCGAAAGGGTAGGTATCTAGCAAATTTTGTTCTATATGGCGTTTTTTTTTTCACTCGAAACGGAGCGAAATAAAAAGTATCCTACTAGTCCATTCCGAACTTGGTCCGCAACATTTCCAGGTTTTGTGTAGATCAGTGGTTTGCGGGCTATAAAATGTAAGGATCTTGTACTAACGTAGAATTGCGTAGTGAATGATCTATCCAGGTTTTGTGTAGATCAGTGGTTTGGGTGCTTTAAACTGTACGGTTCATCAAGTGTATCAGATCGCAGAACATCAACTAGATACCGTGGATGTGGTAAGATGGCTGATCATATCTTGATCTCTGTTTGATGATGATAACAATTATAATTGACTTGTTTTACATATGTAGACTTGAGTAGGGAATGATCCTTCTAGATGTTATTTTGTAGATCAGTGCTTTAAACTGTGGATGTGGTAAGATGGCTGTTCGCATCTTGAGCTCTTTTATGAACGTATAGATCCCCATAGAGTTGAGTAGGGAATGGTCCATCCAGGTCGTGTGCAGATCAGTGGTTTGGGTGCTTTAAACTGTGGAAAGGTTCATCCTGAGTGCCACTGCACAGCCAAGCTTGGCATCGTTGATCAAGCTATTTTTAACTTGCCCTCCACTCATAAATGCATCACTGATGAGGGCCTACCTTATCACACATACAGTTACGAAAGTAATTCAGTGCATGTAGTTGTGCGTACCCAAGTTATGCACACACACACACACGTACAGACAATATGTACACAAACAAACACACATATATGTAAAACATAAATATAAACACAAACAGTGTGCAACTGAGCAGATCACTGATGACTACCTTATCACACATACAAACGCAAGTAATTCAATGCTTGTAGTTGTACACAATATACAGAGGCCCACACACCCACACACATATGTATATAAAAATAGACATAAACAAACACATACACATGTAAACATAAATATAAACACAAACAGTGTGCGTCTGAATACATCACTGATGGATGCTAACGTTTCACACATACAGAGGCCCACACACCCACGCACATATGTACAGAAAAATAGACATAAACAAACACACACTACATGTAAACATAAATGTAAACACAAAACATTGTGCACTTGGATACATCACTGACGTGGACTACCTTTTCGCGCATACAGTTACGCAAGTAATTTAATGCATGTAGTTGAACACATACAGAGGCCCTTATTTATGCACACCCACGGAAATGCATGTACAGGAAAATATACTCAAACAAACTCATACACATGCATACATATACACAAACAAGCAAACATACATACATTTATACATAAACACAAACAAACAGTGCACATGAATACATCACTGATGTGCTCTGCCTTTTCACACAAACGCACATGCACACAAACACACACACACACATACTCACACAGAAGACATGTACACATACACATACACATACCTTTAGTCATTAAAGGACAATGAAATCCAGGCAAATTGTTGTATGCACTATAAGACATTAAATATAATGAATAGTCTCTGAAAATTTGAGCACAATTGGTCAAGAAATAAGAAAACTATGGCTCTTTGAAAAGAGCCATGTATTTCTTCGAGTGACTCAAATTGGCAACGCACTCTGGCAAAGTTGTGGACAACTCCCCATACATTTTGTACACAAAATTTCAGTTTTGTTCAATTTTCTCAAAATGTATGTTTACCCTTCGTTCGAGTTCAACATATGTTTTGTAGAATGCTTTTATACATAACATATCATGAGTTGGGGGAACGGGAAAATGTGACTATAAAGAAAAATGTAAAAATGGGAACATTTGTGTACAAAACATATGGGAAGTTGTCCACACACTTATCAGAGTGCGTTGCCAATTTGAGTTCCCCATAGGAAAAAATGGACATCTTCAAAGAGCCGTAGTTTTCTTGTTTCTTACCTGATTATGCTCTAACTTTCAGAGATTCTTCTTCTTAATCTCTTCAAGACTATGAAAGCAACATTTTGCTTGGGTTTCATTGCCCTTTAACACCCACACAAACACGATTCATGGATACTGGAATATATGCACACACAGGAACACATGTATACATGTATACATAAAATCATGCATCTACTGTATATATATATACGATCTCTGTATAAATGACATTTTGCGATATGGAAGAAATGTCAGAAAATGAAGTTGAACATTGTCTAAACCCAACGTCAAAAAACATATATTTATGATTGCAATATGGAGGAACAAATTTGGAGCAAGTTTGTAGCAATTATATTTTGCGATATATGGGAGAAACATCCGAACATGAAGTTGAACAATACATTTTAAAACCATACGTGAAAAAACAAGTAATGATTACAATATGGAGGGAAAAAATGATTCAGTTCGGAGCAATATAAATCATATTTTGCGATATGGAAGGACATCGGATCATTAAGTTGAAGTAAACATTTTCAAAACCCAAAGTGAAAAACAAGTAAGAAGAAAAAAAAAAATTAAGTTTGGAGCACTATCAATGATATTTTGCGATATGGAAGGAAACGTCCGAACATGAAGTTGAACAATACATTTTAAAACCATACGTGAAAAAACAAGTACTGTATACGCCAATATTTTCGCGTACAGATATTTTCGCGAATGAGAGGGTCTCAGACATTTTCACGAGTTGTTAATTTCGCGATCTGCCGGCCCTGTGAGAAAATAGCATCGCACAGAAATTAGAATATGACAACAATTATGTGTATTTTGCGCGAGAAAATCCTTTTAATAAATGAACAAATGTGTATTCTATCATAACGGTGACATAACATAATGTAATTTCTACGGAAATATTGTTAAAATGTACGCAAATTTTACCTCAGTTTCGGTCAAAATATGATTTATAAGCTTTATAGTAACTAGAAGCATTGTCCCGTGAATGGCGATTCTCGTACTAATAAATAATAATGAGTTTCGCATATAGAGCTGAATACTGTACAAGTCTATGGTTACGCATTGTCTGTATTGCGCTCTATATCTGTAGCTACTGCCATAGACCATGTAGACAGCATCGCAGGGCGGCGTGCCGCTGACGGGAACATGCAAACATATGGGAGATTGCTTCAAGCACGAAAGTCAATGAGTATTGATATTAGAGCGCACGGAGAAAGCGCGCGATGAATACGTGCGCGCACGTAAATGCACCGATATATACTCAATGGATGGTACATTCATAGCATATTTGTGAACTACAAATGGACAAGACAGGCGCGAGTATGACGTGAATATGCCGCCATCTTGAGTTTATGTTGATTCCTTTTATTTCTAAATCGGTGGATACTAGTGATCACATGGTGTGATGCACCGATCTATAGTATCAATGGATTGGTAAAATATATACGGACAAGGTACGCGCTAGTAGTACTACCAGCGGGAGTTTACAAAGTAAATTTGGCGCCATGTTGAGTTTATGCCACATCCTTCTTTTTATATCGGTTGATAAGCACATGCACGTGATATTAGTGTTGAACTACAGTACATACTGTCTCCGTGGCTGGGGGGTATAGCGCAAAATACAGCGTTCGGTAATAATTGCGTTCTTATTTCATCGTGGCAAAAGTTGACATGAGTTCATGCCAATATATTCGCGTGTTGTTAATTTCGCGCTTTGGTAGTGATTCGCGAAATTCGCGAAAATAAAACCCTCGCGAAATTAACAGCTTATACAGTAATGATTACAATATGGACGGGAAAAAATGATTAAGTTCGGAGCAATATAAATCATATTTTGCGATATGGAAGGACATCGGATCATTAACTTGAAGTAAACATTTTCAAAACCAAAAGTAAAAAAAACAAGTAAGACAAAAAAAAGATGAGCTTCCGGACATGAAGTTGACGAATCCAACGTCAAGAAAAGGACAAAGTTGGCATTATCCTCCTGAAAGTTGTCTTTGCAGAGTGACCTTGGCATTTGGAAGTGAGATGGCAAATTGAAATGGAAGACAGGATGGCTTTTGGGAGGAATATTTTGATTTCTCAGGAAAACTGAACCCTCTGAGTGCCATGGTCGACAGAAGTCGCAAGACAGTCTGGCTTCTTCTTCTTCCTCTTCTTCTTCTTCTTCTTCTTGTTCTTCTTGTTCTTCTTCGTCAAGATTGTTCTTGTTCTTGTTCTTCTTCTTGTTCTTCTTCTTGTTCTTCGTCAAGATTGTTCTTCTTCTTGTTCTTCTTCTTGTTCTTCTTCTTGTTCTTCTTGTTTTCTCCTTCTTTGTTTTGTTCTTGTTCTTGTTCGTCTTGTTCTTCTTGTTCTTGTTCTTCTTGTTCTTCTTCTCTTTCTTCTCTTTCTTCTCCTTCTTCTTCTTCTTCTTCTACTTTTATTACGGAATGCCTCATTCAAACTTGAAGATTCTTGCAAACTTTTGGTGAGGCTTTTTGGGTGGAATGTTTTTATTCTCTGGAAATCTTAACCCTCCGAGTGCCATGGTTGACTGAAGTTAGTCAGTCAGTTGCTAAAGTCACAAGACAGGCTGGCTTTTGGGGGGAATGTTTTTATTCTCAGGAAATCTTAACCCTCTGAGGGCCATATGAGTGCCATCTGAGTGATATCTTAACCCTCTAAAGTCACAAGACATGCCTTTTTTGGGAAGAGTGTTTTTATTCTCAGAAAAACTGAACCCTCCGAGTGCCATGGTTGACTGAAGTCAGTCAGGTGCTGAAGTCACAAGACAAGCCGGGTTTTGGGAAGAATGTTTTTATTCTGAGGAAATGTTAACCCTCTGAGAGCCATATGAGTGCCCTCTGAGTGATATCTTAACCGGCTGAAGTCACAAGATGGGCCTTTTGGGGGAAGAGTGTTTTTATTCTAAGGAAATCTTAACCCCCTGTGTGCGTGCAATGGTCGACTGAAGTCAGTCAGGTGCTGAAGTCACAAGACAAGCCGGGTTTTGGTAAGAATGTTTTTATTCTGAGGAAATGTTAACCCTCCGAGAGCCATCTGAGTGCCCTCTGAGTGATATCTTAACTGGCTGAAGTCACAAGACAGGCCAGCTTCGGGAAGAATGTTTTTATTCTGAGGAAATCTTAACCCTCAGGCGGTAACTGAAGTCAAAAGACAGGCCGGCTATTGGGAGGGATGTTCTTTATTCTCAGGAAATCTTAACCATCTACATGTAAGTGCCATGGTCGACTTAAGTCACAAGACAAAAGAGAAACTTCTACTTTCAATATGACAGGCTATACAGGTGGCCGTTACATAGGCCTGCATTTGGGAAGATTGCTTATATTCTCAGAAAAATATTCTATAGCGAAATGTCTACTTTCAATATACATTATAAATATGATGTATTCTGTGACATGCTATTTACAGGTTGCCGTAACACGGACCAACATCTAGGAAGAAAAGAAATGCCTACTTTCAATATATACAGAATGTATTTTTTTATCATCCAATATGACCTTTTTGTAATTTCTGTTGAAGGAAATGTAATAGAGATAATATAATTAATAATTTGCATTTTATGCCATTGTCTAAATCATTCACTCACGGGGAGTTGTTTTTCATTAAAAAAGGTACCATGGAGATATATCGTAATCTTTTCTGTCTGGACCACTGAGCTTAAAGGGAAAGTTGAGTTTTGGTATTACAAAATTGTGAAAAATGCTTCCTCTTTTTAAAAATTTACAAAAGAGGTTTTTAAATAGTTGTTGATTATGTCTCTATCTAATCACTCTTTCAACAAAACATCACATGCACAGTATTTTATTTAAAATGGTTGAAACCAATGAGTTTTAAGAGAGCGGCCTCTTGAGTTTTAACGGCTGTTTTTAAATGATAGGCTTTTTACTTGGTCATTTGTAATTTGTTATTCCTTTCGAGCATGGTGGAGTTATAACTGTTAGTTTGTAATGTAATGGTGCAGGTTTCGGTTACTAAAATTCAGTTTGACCAAAACTGTACTCTCTTTACCAAAACTCAACTATCCCTTTAACTGTAACCTTCCCAAATGAAATCAAATCACTCCCTCCCTCTATGAGTATTTTTCTGTCCTTATATTGGAAAAATGTCGGTTTGCGTTTTTCACGTTTGATTTGTCGAGGGAGCATATATATCGGAAAGAGACGCAGCTTCGTCAAAATGAAATTAACCCGCAGACAGGGACCGCTGACTCTCCCTTTTGTTTGTCGAACTTTCGCATGAGGGATTTTTTATATTGGGTAAATTATTAGCCCGCTCATCTTGTGCACAGTTGCGCTGAACTTGTATCTATAGATGCTTGTACGTCTGGGGACATGGGGGTGGGTGGGGGGGGGAGGGGGTTGAGGGCGCACTCATGCCCTACGCCCTAAAATCTCTGGATAAATAAATGTTGCCAAGGATTTTTATATATTGGGTAAATTATTAGCTCGCTCATCTTGCGAACAGTATCCCTGAACTTGTATCTGTGCATGTACGTCGGGGGCATGGGGGGTTGAGGGAGCCCTCTATCATGCCCTACGCCCTAAAATCTCTGGATAAATAATGTTGCCAGGGATTTTTATATTGGGTAAATTATCAGCCTGCCCAGTTGCGCTGAATTTGTATCTGTGCATGTACGTCTGGGGACATGGGTTGGAGGATGCTGGCGGTAATATCCTGCTCTGTCTCCATTTATTTTGGCTGATATTCACAATGGTGGTTTCAGCTCAAACCATGGTTTAAAAGGGACCATGAAGCAACAAAAACAACACAGGCTTATATGTTTTGGTACCGTTTGATATTAAAAAGATGTCCAACACTTTGCAAAGGGTTGTGTAATTCATGAATATCTCAATTGAATCACCAAAACTTACGGAACCAACAGTTCGGGTTAGGATTGGGTTTGGGGTCATGTTCGGAGCCCGGAGGTAGGGAAAGAAGTTTTAGGTATTAGACCAAATTAGACGTAGACATACAGATTATGAATAGTTGAGAAAGTAGAACAAGCAGGTCATGTAACGAATAAAATGAAATCGAGCATTATTATTTGGAGTTCAAACAATAATGTTTTGGTTTCGGTGCCTCGAAACATTATTATGTTCTCGCATTGAAATATGTGTAACATTGTTTAACACCTACCATGGTGCCAATTAACACAAAAGGTCATCAATCATGTTCATACAATATGTCTCCTACATGTATGTATGTCTATAAATTAGCTTGTGATCCATAAAGAGTTAAAGTCATGTTTATGTTCAAAGTAAAGGTGCGATTTTATTTAAAGTGACCCAGTTACCTATTATTATTGGCTATGTTGAAATAATAATGATAATAATAATAACCTGTTCCCTACTAGATTTTGGAATCCCCATAAAGTTAATACAGGGCCCACCAGGTTCCTGTTGGCAATTGGTTAACCCATTCCCAACTAGATTTTGAAAGCCCCATAAAGTTAATACAGGGCCCACCAGGTTCCTGTACGTGACGGGTTAACTTTCCAACCTTCTCCTTCGACCTTTAGCGAATCTATTGAGCTCTGCGCTGGTAGTAATATTTATTTTCAAAGTAAAGGTGTGATTTGAAGTGACCTAGTTACCTATTATTATAATAATGATAATAATATTAATAACCTGTTCCCTACTAGATTTTGGAAGCCCCATTCAGTTAATACAGGGCCCACCAGGTTCCCATAGGCAATGGGTTAACCCGTTCCCAACTAGATTTTGAAAGCCCCATAAAGTTAACACAGGGCCCACCGGGTTCCTGTAGGTGACGGGTTACCTGTAAAGTTAATACAGGGTTCACCTTCCAAAGTTCTCCTGCGACCTTTAGCGAATGTATTGAGCTCTGCGCTGGTGTACTCATTGTTCTAATTAGGTCAAGCGTTCTCCGCATAGTGGAAAATTAGTCCAGCGCATTGTGAGAAATTAGCTCGGTACAGTCTAGTCGTACATTAATGTGGCCTTGTTAAAGATGCACTCACCCTGTTTTGGAGTTCATTGCATTGTTGCACCTGTGTAATGTGGAATTAAAAATATACTACTAAAAAAAAGTTAAGGATCACTTTTTTCTTAACTTGTATTTTTTCCAAGCTATGTGTGAGGTCTTACCTAGTTATTTCATTATTTGTTTGACTAGATGGTGTCCTCATTGGAATAAGAAAATGATGCAAGAGACATTATGCAACAACTGAACCACATGTGATATTGATTACAGTGTGTTTGAGGTCATTCTGGAGTAAAATATGTCATTTTAAAATTATACACAAAATAAAAAGTGATCCTTAACTCTTTTTGAGTAGTGTAGTATGTGTGTGATTTTTATTTGTGTGTGTGTGATGGAGTCATATTGTATTAATGCGTGTGTGTGAGTTGTTTTGTATATATGTGTTTGTGTGTGAGTAGTTTGTATGTATGTTCGTGTGTGTGTATGTGCGTGTGTGAATTTGTATGTATGTCTGTGTGTGTGTGTGATTTTGTATGTATATGTGTGTGTCGGTGTCTGTGTGGTTTTGTGGGTTTGAGTGTTTGTACCAAGGAGTTATTATGGGTGGTGGTACAACTCTGTTACTAAATACCAATATGTGTTTGTGTGTTAACAAAATGATGTATATAGTACAGTAGAAGTTATAATGGGATTTGATTTGATTGATAATAAATATCCAATGCTATGTTATTTCATACAAACTATGAATTATGGAAGTAGTTGTCCTCCCACAATGAATATGCTTGAATCGCATTGAAAAATTAATATTTCATGACAGCCCAGATAGCAATCTTCTGACCACGGATATATGCTTGAATCGCATTGAAAAACTCCCTATTTTATGACAAGCTCTTTAATGCAAACAATGCATTAATGGAAGTAGTTGTCTTCCCGCAATGTATATGCTTGAATCACATTGAAAAATTAATATTTCATGACAAGCTCTTTAATGTAAATAATGCATTATGGAAGTAGCAATCTTCTGACCACGGATACAAGCTTGAATTGCATTAAAGAATTCATATTTTATGATGGGCTCTTTAATGCAAATAATGCATTAAGGAAGTAGCCATTTTAATCCCCAGCACAGATATATACCTGAATTGCATTGAAGAATTCATATTTTATGACAAGCTCTTTAATGTAAATAATGCACTATGGAAGTAGCAATCTTCTGACCACGGATATATGCTTGAATCGCAATGAAAAGTTAATATTACATGACAAAATCTTTAATGCAAACAATGCATTAAGGAAGTGGCCATTTCCCCAATACGAATATATGCCTGAATCGCATCGAAGAATTCATATTTTATGATGAGCTCGTTGGTGCAAATTATGCATTAAGGAAGTAATCCTTACGGTATAGGTTTTTTCCATTTGCCTTGTAGCATATGTATACAGTTCCATCTACTGATTGTCCCGTGCCCAAGCCTCTTCACTTGGCTATTATCCCAACTTGCTCCTATACTTTCTCTCTTTTTGTACACGCACTCTTACACATTTCTGTATTTTTCGTGATTATCTTCCTTTTCATGTCATATTTTCTATTATTCCATGTCTCCCTTTTTTTTTGTATGTACACTTTCCTCTGCACATTGCTGTATTTTGGCCATTATCTCTTTTTTCTATTTCATATTTTCCATATTTCTATTCCATGTCTCGCTTTTTTTTTGTATGTTTACACTTTCCTCTACACATGCATTGCTGTTTTTTGGCCATTATCTTTTTTTCGATTTCATATTTTCAATTTTTCTATTATCCCATAGTCTCTCTTCTATACTTTCTCTAAACAACTCTCCTCTAAACATTTCTTTGTTTGTGATGATCTTTCTCTACATTTCATATTTTCAAATTTATTTTTTTTAAAGCTTTGCTGCATGTTATACAAAAAAAATCAGATCATAATAGTGGGTTAATATGTCGTTATGACGATAAAATTACTTTGATAAATCCAACCTTCATAATATATTTTTCTCCATGGAATACTTAAAATGCTGTTAATTAACTAGGTAAGGATAGCACCTTAGACATATCAGGAATGGGTTTTTGGAGCATGGTTTTGTGCTATGCCAAAATCTAATCATCATCAATTGGTTAATTTGTCATTATGATGATAAAATCACTCCTCTGAGAGGTAACCTTCATTCATAATTTATTTGTCTCTACGGAACAATAGTACTCAAAATACTGATAATCAACTAGGTAAGGATAGCGCTTCAGACATATCAGGCATGGGTTTTTGGAGCATGGTAGTGCGTTGTACCAAAATCATATCACCTTTGGTGGGTTAAATTGGCATTATGACGATAAAATCACTCCTCTGAGAGGTAACCTTCATTCATAATGTACTATTCTCATTGGAATTATGGAATATTTGTTGAAACTGCGTACTCTCCTTAGCTGGATTTGGGGGTCTTCGTCACACTGATTCTAAAGATATCTGCGTCATATACAGGAAGATGAGAGTACTGTAACTCTATCAAATGTCATCAAGCAAGCAGCGAAAAAATTAATATTTTTATTTCGGGGGCTCCTTTTCGGGGGCTACAAATTTCCGGGCTCTTTTTTTAATTTCAGGGGCTACTATTAAGCTATAATGCAGTCTAAGTGATCATCTTATAAGCATTTGATCACGATCCAAACAGAAAATCCAAAAAAATAATCCCCAAAATAAAAAACGAACAAAACAAAACAAAAAAACATTTGGGGGGCTACTTTTTTTTTGGGGGGGGGGGCTCTTTTGGTCATTTCGGGGGCGAATTCGCCCGCTGCCCCGGTGTATTTTTTTCGCTGCAAGCAAGCCTCCACTAGTTAACTTTGTTTTTTATCTACTTGCCCATTTGGGAAAGTATAATCATGAATGTTCACATTTTACTTGCCTCGACAGAAAATTTACTTGCCGGAAAAGCCTTTTAAGGTTTTAAAGGTAGTCTTTATTCTGAAATCAGATGCTCAAAAAATGTTGGTTTATGATTATGTTTATATTTTGTGCGGTAATGGAGGGATCCACTAAAAAAACATGGCTCCTAGATTATGGATCCTTCAAAATAGCTGTAATAACTGTCATAGAAAAGATGCATGTGTCTATAGAATAGGACACGTTAGAAGCAGAAAGATAGAATTATGAACTGCATGCCAGACACGATTATACAAAAGACGACAAGTAGAAATCGTGTATAGAATGTGTATTGAATTCATTGTACAAAAACAGGAGTGACTTGAGTGGGTGTGGAGATATAAATGAATAGTTTACATTATAAATTTACCAATTAGTGAGTTTTTTTGTGAAACATCATTTTCAATCGTTGAGTGTGAAAAAGCATCAAATGAAAAACGTGACATTAAGTGAGATGTTATCTTCTGAAATTGTAGAGAAGAACACCCAAATCAAATCAAATGTATGACATTTAGTAATAACCACAGGTTAAATATGATAAGACTGACATTTGTTAAATGAATCGAACGTAAGGTATGACATTTGATGATGAGAAAGCATCATATATTGTCACCTTATAAAACAAAACATGGAAATGAATCAAATTCAAGCGCTAAAAGTTTTCCCATTAAATTAGCCATCAGTCAAATTATTTATCCCATGAATAGTCAATTTTTATTATTTATTTGGTATCCACAAACATTAACGGGTAGAAAGCTTGATAAATTGTGAAGAATATTGACCACTATCCAGACATTTTTTTGACAAGTTAGAAAATATTTGTCTTATTCATCCCAATCTAATCTCCCATCTTTCACTGTTTCTATCCCCCTCCCTCACTCCCTCCCCCTCTCTCCTCTCCCCCTTGCTCCCCTCCCCCTTGCTCCCCCTCCCCCTTGCTCCCCCTCCCACTTGTTCCCCCTCCCCCTTGCTCCCCTCCCCCTTGCTCTTCCTCTCTCACTTCTGTTTTATTTCAGATGCTCCCTATCTATCTCTCTTCATCAGTGTCTATATTAACCTGGGCCGGTATTCAATTCCATACTAAAGTCAAAATTTAGCTTGAGTAAATTACTTAAACAAAACTGGGGTTTGATTTAAAATTCAACAACTGAAAATTTTACACAAAATGTAAAGTTATAATGTCTTTAAATATTATATTTAGATTTTGTTTTAGTGAAGTAAAAGTCTAAAAAAAAAAAAATCGATTTTAATATTAGTTCTCAGCCTAGAAAAATGCTAAGAAAATTTCTTTTTTATCTAAGTATTTATCTACATTATACTAAATTCTGCAATCCATACAGAGTTCAATAAACCAGGTTCCCATAGGTAGTAGGTTAAATTCTCTTTCCCTCCTTTAATTTACTATCACACCCCCATTTTCTCAATCCTCTCATTATTTATCTTTCTTTCCTTTTTAATATTACTCTCTAATTGTTCTATCTCTCACGTCAATCAGCCGAGATTCAAAGCAAATTTGGCTCTTATCAGATTCAGGATCCATCCTTTTAAAAAGCTTGTATGATATATCAACAATCAAATCAGTTTGTGCAAATAGTATCTCCCCCTCTTGGGTATTAGGAATATATATATATTGGGATATAGGTGACACATTGTGCAGACCTTTACATGTATTATTAACTGGACTCCATTAACCCGTTGCTCACAGGAACCGGGTGGGTTATGTACAAAGTCTATGGGCAATTTCAGAATCTCGTAGTGAACAGGTTAATACATTTTTAAATTGCCCATCCTTAGAATTATAGGATGGTTTATGCTAAAAAAGCTAATTAGACTTGCATTTCTTAATCTCTTGAGATTTATTACAATTCCGGCTTTTGACATTATCCAAAACGATGTTTATTTAAGATTATTGAGAAAGAATCAATGTTGATAATAGATCTACATGTAGTTATCCGGGCCCTTGTTTCATAAAAGTGGTGAAACCTCTCCCATCATGCATAATGTCCAATTATTGCAACTACCATGGCAACAGCTATAATGCTACATCCTGACTGGCCATTGATGTGGAAGTTACAATTCATTGGATATTCACAACAATTTGTCAAATTTAATGAAAGATATTACATTGTATTTGAATAATTGTCCTTTATAGTTATGATCAAATGACTTTGCTTCGACTCTTGTGTTGAGTTAGGCATACAATTGACAAGTTCCTAAGTAAACAAATCAAAGTACAAAAACAAACATTAAATTATGTTTTTAATGAAATCATTTGAAAAGGTGTGATACTTTTGCTCATATAAAAAAAATGCATATAGCCATGTACCTTGAACTTCACAGAGTAAGATATCATTTTACAGACAGAAGTTTGTACTATATATATGCTTGTAGCCTCAAAAATATACCTTAATAATAATATGCACCGAGTAAGGTATCATTTGAAAGACACTAGTGCCTGTTGCTTAAATTAAGAAATGTTGAGGTGTTGGAAATTGTGTTTAAAATCGGTATTTGCGAACAAATTATTCATGTGTACCATAGAGAGCAATGCAATATCCGATAAATGGAACAAGACAAACACCAGAGCTTAATATTGATGCCGAGTAGATGACATCGTCGAGTGAGAGTGAGAAGGGCGTTAAGTCAGTTTTTTTGCTAAATTGAGTTACGCATACCATCTTGTTGGTCAAAGCCTCCTCGATGTATGTGATGTGAAATTTTCAGATGTTAAGTATACATGTCTAATTTTGGAAATATTCATCAAGCATCAGAGAAAGGTACATTTGATTTTGACTAAGCCAGAGTCGTGTTGGTTATTTTATAAACTGGGCCCCAACATATTTTTTTGGATTAAAAACAAAAATGTGTTTGTCGATGTACCTTTTCTTAGAAAACGCAACCGGGACCCAATAGTGACGGTCAGGCACCGATGTGACCGACCGAACCAACTCAGGCTTAGTTTCGACATGGATTTCATACTTGATTTCGTACATGATTATCTCTGAAATACAAAAAGTGGCGTAGCGCCCTTCTCTTTCTCAAACGGTGACATTTAGCTTGATGGAAACCGAAGAGGGGGAATTGCAATAAACAAATTCTGACTCATTTCGCCAGCCTCATTTTTCATGTCTTTATGGATGGGTATAATGGGGGTATTAGCGGGTTCAATTTCTGCCTCATATTCCAAGTTTCTGCTTCAACGTTTTCCAACGACTGCGATCATATCAAACGGAGAATACGCCGTTACCCATCCCTTATTGCTTCTGATGCAGTGCATTTTGTATGTGAATCTGTATGTTTGTTAATTGTGTATATATGTGCATGTGTTTGTTTGTATCATTGTGAATGTATGGATGTATAAATGTGTGTTTGTTTTTATTCTACTTCATATTCCAAGTTTCTGCTTCATTGTCCTACGACTGCGATCATATCAAACGGAGAATGTGCCGTAACCCTTCCTTTATTGCTTCTGATGCAGTGTACGTTTGTATGTGTATCTGTATGTCTGTAAATGGTGTTTGTATGCGTATGTATGTGCGTGTGTTTCTTTTCAACATTGTGAATGTATGCAGTTTTCAACATTGTGAATGCCCTCGACACTAGCACTTGCCCTATTGCCTGGGGCAAATAAAGAGTGATGTCGGGCAAGTCAAATTTCATAAATGGCCTAGTTTAGTTGCCTGATCGGGCAACTAGATTATTGGTGAACTATGAGAAAAAAGTGTAATTCCTAGGTTTAAATCACCTCTAGAAGTAAGTGGGCAAGTAAACTTTCTGTTCGGGCAAGTAAAATTAGAAAAGTTATGATTTTACTTGGCTGAACGGGCCAGTAAGGAAAAAAGTAAGTGTGCAGGCCAAGGAAAGAATTAACTTTTCATTCTAGGGGGCTACTTTTTAAATTTGATGAATATCACAAAATATTTCACATAATACCCTATGGTAATATTAGGGGCTACCTACTGATTTCAAGGGGCAATTTTGAAAATTAGGGGGCAAAGTCGCCCCCAGCCCCGTGTATTTCCTTCCCTGGTGGAGGCTTGCAGTATGTGTGTTTGTATGTTTGTATGTTTTGTATGTGTGCTCTCTCATACTTCAGCCTCATTTTGGATGTCTTCATGGGAGAGGATAATGGGGGTATTTAGACGAGTTCCGTTTCTGCGTCATAAATTCATATTCCAACCACTGCCGTCATTCCAGACAGATAATGTAGTTTTCCGCTTCTCTTATAAATGTATATGAGTGTGTGTATGTGTGTGCGTTTGTCTTTCTCTTTATGTGCGTGCGTTTGTGTGTATGCTTGTGTGTGTGTTTTCTGTTTGTTTCAATATCTGTTTTGTCAAAATTGTTAAATCCTTGAGTAGAGGTGTAATTTTGTTTTTATCCTTAAACTTTATTAATAGATGACAATAACATTGAAAAAAATGATGGCCCCTTACGGGCATGAGTGAATTACAAAGACACAGTGAATATAAACATAAATGTATTAGCACACATTTTGTAAAAATACTTGAAGTTTTTGATGAATACTGTTGAAGTAACATTTATTTATTTTTGTCTTGGGAGTATCAGCTTGTAGGTTCATCTGTATTGGTAATTCATAGAAGCATTTTAAAACTTTTTGATCATGATACAAATTACAAATGTTCAGGGTCAGAAGTTTAAAAATGCTTCTTCTAACTTTAAATATAATTGTTGATACCCTTGAAGTAACACTTGAAGTAACCCTTGTTTATTTTCCTCTTTTCTTTCCTCCAGTTCGTCTTCATGACAGTATTGCTGAGGAAGGCTACCACTACCTAGTGTTTGATCTGTGAGTATGAAGATTATATTTTATTAGAACTCCTTCATTTTATTCCTATTATTTCTTCCTTTGAGTGAATTTCTCAGAGTATTTTGATTAGATTTTATCAGAACTCTTTCATTTTAATAATAATAATAAAAATGGATTGCATTTATATAATGCTTTACCCGTTCAGGACGGACTGATTTTACTTACGACATGTATTCTCCATAGACCTAAGCCCAAATATTTTTAGGACTAGTCCTGAACGGGTTAATACAGGGTTTCTAACCGCTGTAGCATTATTACATGGCTCAACACTAGCACCTGCCCGCTTGCCAGGGCAAGTAAAAATGTATGTCTTGGCAACTAAAATTTCATTAATTGACAAGTTTGCTTGCCCAATTCGGCAACTAAAAAATTGTCAAAGTACAAGAAAACAATGTTATTTCATGTGCAAATCTCATCAAGAAGAATGTGGGCAAGAAAATGTTATACTTGGGCAAGTAAAATGTAAAATAGAAAGGTCATACTTGCCCGAACGGGCCAGTACAGAAACAAAAGTTAGTCTGGAGGCTTGAATATTACTACCCTTGACCATCAGGTACAGTTTAAAACCGCGCAATTATCTTATACTCCTGATAAGGTGAACATGCAGGCCACCAGAAAAAAGTGCCACAAGCAACCCCTGGTTATGATTGTTTTTCATTTAGTTTGGGATATAAAGAAAAGGAGAGTTCTTGTCAAATTCAATCTTATAGTTTTCTGACTTTTATTCAAATTTATCAGATTTTGAGATTTTCCATAGAGTTCTGAATTTCATTACACACCAGGGTTTAGTAATCAACGGGTTAAGAAAATACTCCATCAAAATTATTCAAATAAGAAAATCCTCTTGTTAAATTATTCAAACTGTATCAAGTTGCTCGGAGTGAAATGGGTTTATCGACCTCATTATGGACGTGACACATCTGTGTGAGCTTGTTGCCGTGGAGACGGGGAGATTGCTCCATGGCAACTGCATGAAAACAAGATGCATGAGGAAGACGGTCCGTCTCCTTGTCCTACCTGTGAAATTTTTTTTTTTTTTGTAGTTTCAGTTGTAAGCCGATTTCTTGTTTATCCCCATCCTTATGCCACTTAAAGGGACTTTGTCATTAACATTGTCCAAGTCCTTAAAATCCAATTGGAATTCAAGCTGTTCCCTTATACCTTGTTGTATTCGTATTAACAATAAAAGCATGGGACAGGTTTTGTTTTTTCAAATTTCCCTTTCGTAAAGTGTTCAGATGTTAAATTATGCACTGGACCGCGAAAACCATGTACAAAGTGAGTGCAATGAGTTAGTGAATATCACTTAGCATTTTTGCTCATTACTCGGCCATGTAACGTCCATTTAACTTAAAATTTTCATTCAACACCCTGTGGTCATATAATATAACAACAATATACAAAAATAATATACATTGTATCAACCACTCATCACTTTATGCATTTGTCAACAAAGTTACTAGATCCCTTTAAGTGGCATTCTTAACCCATTGAAGATGAATTGAACTGGGTATATTTATAACCTACATCCTCCATATACCTCAGCCTGAGCCTTTTCTCAACCAGTTCTTGTCACCTCTTATTGCATAAAGTCTTTACATTTTATGTTCAAGAAACTCATTTTAATCGTAATAATTATGATGATGATGTTTTCGGTGATGGTGATGATGAGGATGAGGGTGATGATGATGGTGATGATGATGATGATGATGATGATGACGATTGCGATTGCGATGGTGATGGTGATGGTGATGGTGTTGGTGATAATAATGGTGATGCTGATGATGATGATGATGATGATGATGATGATGATGATGATGATGATGATGATGATGATGATGATGATGATGATGATGATAATGGTGATGATAATGGTTATGATGATTGTGATGGTGATGATGATAATATGATATTATTATTATACCTTCACTATTATTATTATAATATCTATAATATTCAAACAGAGTGACTGGAGGACAGTTGTTTGAAGATATAGTGGCCAGAAAGTATTACAGCAAAACATATCCGGGAGATAAAACTGGAGTGTTTATTATGATTAATATTATTATTATCTTAAATATTATTTTATCATCAATTTTCAGGCAAACAGAGTGTCTGGGGGAGAGCTGTTTGAAGATATAATGGCCTAAGAGTATTACAGCAAAATATATACTTGAGATAAAAACTATTATGATTATTGTCATTATTTCAAACATAGGAAAAGTGACCAGAAATACATATTATACAAATGAAAATGAGCAAACTACCATTAACTTTGATATTATTCTATTATTATTTTTCATGCAAACAGAGTGACTGGGGGAGAGCTGTTTGAAGATATCGTGGCCCGAGAGTATTACAGCGAGGCTGACGCCAGCCACTGCATACAACAGATCCTCGAGAGCGTGGAACATTGTCACAAAAATCTCATAGTTCACAGAGATCTCAAGGTAAGAGCCCTCTATTGATCGTTACACACCAGCAGCAAAGCAGGTAACTTGCCGTCTGGTCTACGCCCGTTTCGTCTACAAGCAAAAAATCAGAATTCAGAGCTTTATGGGTTAGGTTTTGGGAAAGAATTAGGTTTGGGGGGAAGGATTAGGTTTGGCAGTGCTCTCCCTTTAGCTTTTCGTTCAGGTGGCTAAAATGACACAACATAGATTTGTGATCCTTATTTGTTGGTGGCCAACACAGTGTATACAAGAGATTTCTAGTGGCCAAGTAAAATTTCTGGTGGCTATTGGCACCCGGGTCACTGCTATTAAAGGGCGAGCCTTGTTTGGGGTTAGGATTAGGTTTACAGTTGGGATTAGGTTTACAGTTGGGATTAGGTTTAAGGTTGGGATTAGGTTTCGGGGTTAGGCTGAGATTTTAGGTTAGGATAAGGTTTGGGGGTTGGGATTAGGTTTGGCCATTTGGTGGTTAGGATTAGGTTTTGGGGGTAGGATTAGGTCTGGTGATTTAGGATTAGATTTGGGGTTTAGGATTAAGTTTTGGGGTGTTAGGATTAGGTTTGGGGTTAATATTGTGTTTGAGGTTTAGGATTAGGTTTGAGGGTTGTGTATTAGGTTTGGGGTTGGGTTTAGGTTTGATGGTTAGGATTAGGTTTGGGGTTAAGATTATGTTTGAGGTTAGGATTAGGTTTGGCCATTTGGGGTTTAGGATAAGGTTTGGGGTTAGTATTATGTTTAAGGGTTAGGATTAGGTTTTCAGGTTAAGATAAGTTTTGGGGTTTAAGATCAGGTTTGGGGTTAGGTTTAGGGATAGGGGAGGCTGATGCAAGCCACTGCGTACAACAGATATATTGGAGAGAGAGAATCCTGAAACTGTTGTTACACATTATATGAGATTTTCAATTAGTATTTTGCACAGGATTGAACAAAATTCAAACATGAAAAACATAACAAACTGACTTTTTGTAGTAGAATCACATACCATCATCCAGTACCCTTCAACATTCTTCAAGTCTGAAGATTTTCTTTTTTTCAGTGGGCTCTTCACTTCAGGAAATAGTCAATGTTGTTGTGCTGAAGTCCCATTTTTTACTCTCAGAATTGTTTTATTGGGTCATATTTGTCCTTTGCAGTTAATAGACTAAAGTCATTTGAGATAGCGGAAATCTGCTGAAGTTGTCATGGTGTTGAAACACGTGATAGTTTTGGGAACACTCTTTGTATTTGGGTTTTGAATGTCCTTTGTGGGTAAACTCAAGTAACGGAAGTCTCCAGGAATTTTCAAGGGTTGTTTCTTTTGATACAGTTAATAGTTGTGATGTTTTGCGAGTACTCTTTCTTTGCTGTATTAAAAACAATTACACAATTTGTATTCGGGTCTTCAATGTCCTTTGTGGGTAGACTAAGTATTTTAAAGAACGGAATTTCTAAGAATGTTCAAGGGTTGTTTCTGTTGATGCAGTTAATAGTTGTGATGCTTTGGGGGTACTCTGCCTTTTTGCTTTATAAAACAATTACATAATTATTTTTAATTTGGGTTTTGAATGTCCTTTGTGGTAAGCGTGCAGTAACTTCAGAGAGCGAAAGTCTGCAGAAGTACTTCTAGTTTTGAAAGAGAGAAAACAAGCTAAAAAATAACTGTTACACATGTTGGGTACCATTTCCTTCATAAATAGATAAACAAATAAATGAATGCAAAAATTGTCACTTTGAATTTTATCTTGAGCTTTCTTTGATTGCAGTTAGACAAAATCACTTTGAATACAGTGAAATCATTCTATAGAGAACACCCAAGAGAGGCAGAAAAAATTGTCTTTACAAGCAGGTTGATTTTCACATTAAAGGGTACCACCACCCAAAAATAATATTCTTATTAAAGAAAGGTAACATCTTTAGTATTCCATTCCATCAACAAGTTCACAAAAATATGTTTCCAGAAAGAAAAAAAAAAAATTGGAAACGCATCACCATTCTAAAGCATGCGTTCATGCGGTCTGAATTACGCAGACTGCTATGTGTGCGGTGAATTGCGTGTGTGCAGAGCGAACAAATCACCCGGGAATCTATTGTTTACAAACGTGCGCGTGAATATAGCATTGGCGCACTCGCAAATGGTTGGCCCGTATGGAACCAGGAAATAGCATTGGTTCCGTAAGTGGTGGAAATTATTGGCTTTGTTTATGAATTACACAACCCTTTGCAAAATGTTGGGTATCTATTTGATATCACAAAACGGTACTAAAACATATAATAATGTGTTATTCTTTGCCTGGTGGTCCCCTTTAAATGCTTTTTAATTATCCACTGGAAAGTTATAACTGTACAAAGTCAGTGCAATGAGTTATCGAATATCACTTCGTGGACATAATTAGTGCACATAATGATGCATGATATATCACAAAAATACACATTGCATCAAACCATTCATCTTTGTTGCACATGTCAACACAGTTACTAGATCTCTTTCTGTTTCAAATGTCTGCTGATGATTTCAAGGGTTGTTAAAAGGAGCAAACAGACATAATTGGCAAGCGTTTTTCTTTCTCTTCCTTTTCCTCTTCATTTGAATACGGATTAATTATCACTCTTTATGTTAACCCTCTGAGTGATGAATATAATTCCAAGAGTCCACTCAACGATATTTGTTCTTTATAGCCCAGTCACATATCAACGGATTGCGTAAACGGACGTCAAACGGAGAGCTAAATTTTCCATCCGTTCGTCTCTGTTCGTATGCGTTTCTTGTCCGTTCCTTGTCCGGTGATGTATGTTGTTCTATGTTTTGCACATAAAGCAATGGAGACGACTTTCATCACCGGATAATTTCATTTCGCAAATTTTCTATTTGTTGGGCATTCGTTTCCGCTATCCGTTGATATCATGAATAGCTTAATCCCCCATTAACCTACAATGAATGTGTGGAACATCACTTTATTGAGTACATAAATGTCAAAGGAAAATAAAGTGAAACAATAAAAAAAGGCCCAGGTCATCCCTTGCAAAAGCAAAAGGATATGCAGGTCAGTACTGTACAAACACAGAACATAGAATCACAATACAATAAGGATGACATTTCAGAAAGGAAGTTCAAATTGGTACTATACGCAGTATAGTATGCTGAACCTCTCTTTCTTCTATTTCAATTTCATACAGTGCATAGAGACATATATGTGATATGCGCGTTATAAATACATTATTATTATTGTATCCCCCGAACCACTTCGGGGGATACTATGGATTTGGCCTCGTCGCGCCGCCGCCGCCGCCGCCGCCGCGTCCGCCGCGTCCGCCGCAGAGATTTTCTTGTGAACGCTCTACAGGTCCGAGTTCTTGTCAGATCATTTTCTAATTTGGTATGAAGGTGTATTAAGGAAAGAGGATGAAGCCTATTGATTTTGGTGTGGGGCGGAGTCCTGGTTGCCATGGTAACCATGATATAAAGAAATAGTTAAGATTACCTTGTGAACGCTCTACAGGTCCGAGTTCTTGTCCGATCATTTTCTAATTTGGTATGAAGGTGTATTAAGGAAAGAGGATGAAGCCTATTGATTTTGGTGTGGGGCGGAGTCCTGGTTGCCATGGTAACCATGATATAAAGAAATAGTTAAGATTACCTTGTGAACGCTCTACAGGTCCGAGTTCTTGTCCGATCATTTTCTAATTTGGTATGAAGGTGTATTAAGGAAAGAGGATGAAGCCTATTGATTTTGGTGTGGGGCGGAGCCCTGGTTGCCATGGTAACCATGATATAAATAAATAGTTAAGATTACCTTGTGAACGCTCTACAGGTCCGAGTTCTTGTCCGATCATTTTCTAATTTGGTATGAAGGTGTATTAAGGAAAGAGGATGAAGCCTATTGATTTTGGTGTGGGGCGCGGTCCTGGTTGCCATGGTAACCATGATATAAATAAATAGTTAATATTACCTTGTGAACGCTCTACAGGTCCGAGTTCTTGTCTGATCATTTTCTAATTTGGTATGAAGGTGTCTTAAGGAAAGAGGATGAAGCCTATTGATTTTGGTGTGGGGCGGAGTCCTGGTTGCCATGGTAACCATGTTATAAAGAAATAGTTAAGATTACCTTGTGAACGCTCTACAGGTCCGAGTTCTTGTCCGATCATTTTCTAATTTGGTATGAAGGTGTATTAAGGAAAGAGGATGAAGCCTTTTGATTTTGGTGTGGGGCGGAGTCCTGGTTGCCATGGTAACCATGATATAAAGAAATAGTTAAGATTACCTTGTGAACGCTCTATAGATCCGAGTTCTTGTCTGATCATTTTCTAATTTGGTATGAAGGTGTATTAAGGAAAGAGGATGAAGCCTATTGATTTTGGTGTGGGGCGGAGTCCTGGTTGCCATGGTAACCATGATAACCATGATATAAAGAAATAGTTAAGATTACCATGTGAACGCTCTACAGGTCCGAGTTCTTGTCCGATCATTTTCTTATTTGGTATGAAGGTGTATTAAGGAAAGAGGATGAAGCCTATTGATTTTGGTGTGGGGCGGATTCATGGTTGCCATGGTAACCATGATATAAAGAAATAGTTAAGATTACCTTGTGACCGCTCTACAGGTCCGAGTTCTTGTCCGATTATTTTCTTATTTGGTATGAAGTAGGCTTGGGCGGTTCTGCCCCAGCTTGGAGTAGGGAACAGCCCAGAGGTAATAGGCTCATGTTTCAACAACAAATTATCTGAATTTCCACATTACACATGTTGTGTGTAAGAGATTTAGGTTCAGACATCAAATCCAGAAATACATGTCTAAAAAGTACCAGGGCCATGCACAATTATTGCAAATATCTCAGCTGAGGGATGAAAAGAAAGATCAGGGGATCTACTTTGCATAGGTATAGATTGTTAGAATGAGAAAAAAATGAAGTAATATTTTCAATAAATCCATTATCAAACAGCAAATTAATTAATACTTGAGTCATTTGAAAACTTACTTGACATTAAAATAATGTTTTTTAAACTGAATGAGATATATGATTCTCTAGAGACTCTAGTACACTTGAATACTGATCCCCCTATAATTGATAAACAAATCCAAGTATAACACCTTGTTCAAAACCCTAAACAATGACGATTGGCTGCAATTGTTTTTAACTGCTGCATAATGTAAGAGCCTGTTACATATGCCAATATTAATGAGCTCCGCAAGTTAGCAAAGGCCTCGCCGCTGACGCGGCTCAGTCCAGCGATCACTGCTGTAAGCGCACATCGCCTTGTCTATTAATCAGACCCTGCTCGGAGGACAAACAGCGCGCGAGGCCTTGCCCAAAGGCTACTGCCAGCCTAGTAGAACAACGTACACCACCAAACTTGTTCAGTTCACAATATTACAACCCACAAAAGTGCAATGCAATTGGTTCGGGGGATACATGTGCTCGGCTGCGCGACCCGCCGAGCGCGCAATTTCTAGTTATTATTATTACTATGTCTGAGTGTCTGATACAATTGAAACTTGGGAACAAATCATTAGATCTTATTCTGGATGAGTGTTGTGACATTAGTCAAGCATGGCACAAGGAGGGTTAATGATCCGAGTGATTCTGCATTGCCAATTTGTGTATATAGATCTTATTCTGGATGAGTGGTATGACTTTGGCCAAGCGCATGGCACTGAGAGGGTAAATGATCTGAGCGATTCTGCATTGCCAATTTGTCTATATAGTGGTTAGTGGGTAGAGAGAATTGTGTGAAATTTAGAGGGTTAAAATTATCAAAGCGATTCTTCATTGCCAATTGCTGTATATACATGTACATGTATAGTGTGTACTGGTTAGAGAGAAATCTTCTCAGTGTGTGTTAATAATCAGAGCGATATTGCATTGCCAATTTGTTTTATTAATTTTTTTCTTTCTTTTTTTCTTGGTGGGTAGAGAGAATTGTGAGGAATATATAGGGTTAAACATCTTCTCTCCCTCTTCCCAAAGGCGAATTGGGCTTACCATGTTACAAATGCTCAGTGTTGCTAAAGGAGGCGTGTGTTAATAATGATCAAAGCAATTCTGCATTGCCAATTTGTGTATCGTAGTGGGTAGAGAGAATGGCGTGAAATTGCGAGGGTTAAATCACTCATCTCTCGTATCTTCCCGAAGGCCAGTTGGGCTTTCCATGTTACTAATGCTTAGTGTCGCAGAAAGGAGGCGTGTGTTAATGATCAAAGTGACACTACATTGCCAATTTGTGTATCAATTTTATATCATGAAATTGTGAGGGTTAAATGTACCATCTCTCGCTCGTCCCAAAGGCCAATCGGGCTTACCGTGTTACTAATGCTCAGTGCTGCAGACACGAGATAGGGGCTCGTTCATTTTCATCCCTATTTTAAGCTTGCTCAGAATATTATTACAAAAAAAGAACATTTCAGCTATCTTGACTTACTTACTTGACTTATGCCGTTCACTCCAACGGTGGGTTGAGTGGTGGCATCCGCTTCATGAATCCCTGCCATTTGCGTCGGTCTCTTGCCAAGTGACTTGCCTCTGCTATTGATTGCAAATTTCTTTTGGCGCAGTCTGCTCTAAGGCAGTCCGTCCATCTCTTTGGTGGTCTTCCCCTTGGTCTGTTCCCCATGACTCTTCCTTATCACTACCATGAAATATAAAAAGAGAAGGGAGAATACATTTCAGTTTGCACTACCTTTAATAATCAACGCTACACTATGGCCCACAGGCCCACACCCCCATTCTGGTAATTTCAGTGGCCCGGAACCTGAACCTGGTGGCCACAAACAAAAAACTACAAGAGAAAATGTGATTCCTTACTTGGAAATCTCATCTAGAATTGAGCGGTACAATTTTAAAAGGTATGATTTTACTTGCCCGAAATGGCAAAGTAGAAAAAAGTTTGGAGGTTTGGGATATAAGTTTAAAAAGAAGATGGAATGGATTTCAATAATCACTAGTGTAAAAATGAAATGAACTTTTTTTTTAGAGAGAGAATATACATTTCAGCCTAGACGTTGTAACAGGAGACTGAGCTAAGCTGCATGAAGCTTTCATCAATACTAAGCCTTACCGAAAGCCCATATTGAAATGCCAAAAAATGGAAACAAAATATCAGGAAAAAGAATGAGAGAAAAAAATTACTAAAAAACGGCTAAAACAAGCTCTCATCAATACTAAGTTTCTCTGAAAGCCCATATTGAAATGCAAACAAATTAAGGAAAAAAATTGAGGAAGAGAGGGAGAGAAAAAAATGACTAAAAACGGCTAAAACAAAGCTCTCATTAATACTAAGTTTCTCCGAAGGCCCATATTGAAATGCAAACAAAAATTAGGGAAAAAATCAAGGAAGAGAGGAGAGAAAAAATGAGTAAAAACGGCTAAAACAAGCTCTCATCAATACTAAGTTTCTCCGTAAGCCCATGATATTGAAATGGCAAAACAAAATGGAAACAAAATCAAGAAAAAGAATGAAAGAAAAAATTCCAAAAAATGGCTAAAACAAGCTCTCATCAATACTAAGTTTCTCTGAAAGCCCATATTGAAATGCAAAAAATTAAGAAAACAAATCAAGAAAGAGAGGGAGAGAAAAAAAATGACTAAAAGCGACTTTTACAAAATGGAAAATAAATGCTAAAGCCAAACAAGTTAGACCCATCAAATTTAAGAAGATAGGAAATAGGAAGAGAGAAAGAGAGTGAAACATGGAGAACTTGAACAAACGGAAAAGATATTCAACAGCCCATATTGAAATGCAAAAAAGGAAGAAGAAACAAATCAAGAAAGTGAAGGAGAGAAAAAAAAATGACTGAAATCTACTAAAATAAATGCTATAAAGACAAGTTAGATCCAAAAAAAATTAAGATGAGAAATAGGGAGAGAGAAAGAGACAACTTGAACAGACTGAGAAGAAATCTAACCGCAAAAAAGGGAAAGACTCAACAAATTACTGAAGAAGCGACACTAAAAAAGCCTAGGTCTTCATGTGTTAATACTGTTTTTTACATCTTGCTTATTTGTAAAAAAAAATAAAAATCTGCAGGAGGAAATTGCAAATAAGAGTTGCCCAAGGTGTAAGGAAATCCTTCTTATTTCCCTAAAAAACATAATCAAGAGAGATATTTGAGGAAAGTTGTCATGCGGTAGTGTCAGTAGCGAGAGAGTAGCTTCAGTTCATTACCCCCTTCCATTTTGTTTTTTGTTTTGTAGTGTACATTATTTGTAGCACTTGGTGTAAATTATTGTCCATATATAAAAGAGAGAACTAAAAATAGAACTGCTTTTCTTTTAGTGTTTTTGTGTTTAAGTGTTTTGATATAAATGATTTTCCATATATAAAGAGAGAAGTACTATAAATGATAAATTTGCAATAATCATGCCAACAAAATATAATTTACAGTGAAATGAAATAGTTATCTTTAAAATAAATTTCCAGGAAAAAATAATTTCGGTGGCATCACTAGTAGTAGTCAGTATTATCTTATGTAAATGGCATGGTTTGTAGAAGCTCTTAACAGTGTTTACTCACTGGTAGTAGAAGTGGAGAGGGGATTTGTTAATAGGCAATTACGGCAAAAGAACAATGGCCTACCATTAATTCATGAATACATCTTGTCTCATTAATTGATGAATCAATAATTGCCTGCTTGCCAATTTGTAAATTGTTATTCCATTATCGCTAACATCTTTTGGTAATGTCAAACATCCAAGAACATGGTATTATTACGAGGGGATTACAACAATATTGAGTGTTGCATCTACACATACGTATTTCTGGTTAATTTTGTGAATAATTAATGAATCAATAATTGTCTGCTTGCCAATTTGTAAATTGTTTTCCATTATCGCTATTAAACATCTTTTGGTAATGTCAAACATCCAAGAACATGGTATCATTACAAATGGATTACATTACTATTGAGTGTTACATCTACACATACGTATTTTTGGTTAATTTTGTGAATAATTAATCAATCAATAATTGTCTACATGTACTTGTTAATTTGTAAATTTGTTATTCCATTATTGCAAACATATTCTGGTGATTGTCAAACATTCAAGAACATAGTATTAATTACTTCTCATGGAATACATGATATTGAGTGTTAAATTTGTGTCATTCTTTTTTTTGGGGGGGAGGGTAATTTTTTGACCAAAAGCTCACAATTACATGATAGAAACTTTCTTTCTGGTATTTATATTAATATACTATAATAAATCAAAACATGTATACAGGCCAGGTTGCCCAGAGCCTACCAATTAATAAAAGATAAATAATACAGATAATAAAGATTAATAATAACTGATGAATAAAACCTGATGTGAGTGCAAATTTCACAGACTGTGATAATTAAAATCTTATAGTGACAATTAAAGACAATAAAGAGTCCAATTAAGAAATGTAAAAAGGGCTTGTTTGATCTCTGAACCTGCACCTTACCCCATTCCATTGTTTTTTTTTATAGAAAATTACACATAAGTATTCTTGGAATAGCGTATCTCTTGTGTATTGAATTTTCATGGTCTTTGGGACGAACCATGGCAATTGGGGAATACCACTGAACTAACAAACCATAGAAAGAATATATATGTTAAGTTGAGATGCTATATGAAGTGATGTGGAGCCTAATACAGTGCTCAAAATAAGCTGGCCTGGGGCCACTTAAAAATTAGCTTCCGGCTGCCAAGTTTCATTAGTCCTAAGGCTAAATTCCACGGGCCTGAATGAACAACCAAATAAACAACCAAATATAACTTAATTGTTATGTTCTTCCTTGTTAAAGGCCACTAGATTTGGAAACCATTTTGCATGGAACTAAGATGGTGGGGTTTATGAATACGGGCCCTGATCTATTGACCACCCAAATTAACACTCAAGATTTGACATAATGGTGGTGACACAAGTCTGCTATCTGTTTGATCAATAGACCGCTTCTGTAATGTATGCAAATAATATGCGTATGACGTTGGCAAGCTTAACAATAGTAACTAGGTCCGGCAAGCTAAGTTTGCCGGAGCTTGCCGGACCTAGTTACTATTGTTAAGCTTGCCAACGGGGAGTTTGACGTCATACGCATATTATTTGCATACATTACAGAAGCGGTCTATTGTGAGGCCTGGGTGGTCAATGATGCTTCACCCTGGTGAACACCTCTATGTCTTCCAGCGTTTCAGTTCAGTGGGGACTGTACAGTACCCCTCTGTCTGCGACACAGGCTGTTTTTATAAGTCTGATTGATCATTTTCTTCTATCTCTTTCTTGATACATGCATATATGCATTGCCCCTGGGGTTTTCACTTTTTTTGACAGATGGGGGGGGGGGGGGGGGGGGAGAAATGAAGAGAAAAGAAAACAGAAAAAGAAAAAGAATACAAAAGGAAAGAAAAGAGATATATGAAAAGGAGATTTTAAAAGAGAAAGGAATGAGAAGAGTTGGGAATATGAAGAAAAGGATGAGAAAGAGGGCAAAGGATAGTATTAGTCTATTAGAGAGAGAGATAGAGACAGGACAAGGGAGGGTTTTGAGAGAGGGGGAGAGATACAATTCCATGGAGTTCGAGAAAACTACATAGAAAGAGAAAGTAACAGAAAAAAAGAAAACTTGACAATAGGGCAATTCCACGGTAACGGAAGGACATTCAGACACAATTTTGGAACTTAAATCAAATAATTCCAGAATCCTGCTTTTGATTTTTTATTCTAAATGGCATGTCTTTGATCCTTGTTGGGACACCTTTGATTTCCAATATTTCTAAAATTTTGACCGCATTATGTAAATTAGATATGGACACTAATGAGGCCGGTAACGGAAGGACGCCAAAATGGACATGGATTTTCAAGTTTTTTAGTTATGACCCAATCTCTGTGAAGTTACGAGGTGTATCATGTTAAGTTGGCTACTAGTCCATTTCCTTATGTTCACAGAGTATAACACCACCTTTTAAGAACAATATCTACATTGGTATATTAATTATGAGAAATTAATTACTTCAGTGTTCGGTAACGGAAGGACGGTAACGGAAGGACCTCTGAAAAGTCTATACGAATTGTACAATAAAATTAATTTTGAAATTTAAAGACCATTTATGAGAAGGAAACATCTCTCTTGTGGTCTAAAATGAGTTTGTATCATAGATAACATATGGACATCACAAGCATTTACATTTCTATTTTTTTCTTACTATAGTTCATGCTCCAATGGCTCTTATTCATGGTCAATCCATGGTAACGGAAGGACACTCAGACACAAATTGACAACTTTAAGAAAGACATTTTTAAATACTTGTGTTGTTAGAACAGTCTATTTTGATAGCAATACTTTCAAAACATACAGTTTTAAGGTCCCATAATTTTTAAATATTTTTATCTCCGCAAATTATTGAATATGCATACAAATGAGGTCGGTAACGGAAGGACACCAAAATGGACAAGGTTTTGTTATCAAATCAGTTTTAACTAAAACTCTGTGATATTAAATAATACAAAATATTTTAAGGGTACACATTTCATTCTCTGAAGTGTTAAGAAGAATTTACTTGTCCTTTGATTAAAATTTGTCCGCAGATATTTGAGTTATTTCACACAAAGCGGACCAATGTTCGGTAACGGAAGGACATAATGGACTATAATGTATGATATGACACAGTAGGGTCATTCCATGTCAAATCACCTTTAAAAAAAGTGAAAATTTTCACCGCAGCCCCCTTCAAATTTGCTAATATTTGGTATGTATGATATGTCAACCTTTAAAAGCGCAAATATTTAAGTTTTAGCCCAATCCGCTCAATGGTTTTGGCGCTATGGTCGATTCTTATGGGGGAGTTTTGTAAGAAATGGGCGTGGGCACCATTTTTCAAATGGCCATTGTCCATTAACCGTTGGGTCAATTTATTTTGTAACGGTGTCATTGGACTGAGGATGTTATGTGCAATCCATTTATGCCATTTGTGTTCATGCATGAACGAGTTTGGATACGATAACCTTTGACCTTAGATTTAGACCTTCCGTTTTACCTCGTGGATCAAATAATTTTGATAATTGTTTTGGCTTAAATCTTGGCTTGATATCATTTCTACAACATATGAAAGAATTGGAGATATATTATTTCTTGTTTTTTCTACAGCCTTGTTTTTAGTTTGCAAATATCATGTAAAATTTAATTATTTTAGACCTACACCCATGTCCAAGATTTCTATAGGGGTGTATTGTATAAAAAAAAGACCTATTCAAAGTCATGATCAGAGCCTATTCACACCCTGGCTCACCACAGTTAAATAGACCTACTAATCCCCATACAATAGAAATCCAGACAAATGGCATCATGGTACAAGGGCCCTGTTGCAGAAAGAGATAAAATCAATTGTGAGCCAGATCAAATGTTCTAAATGCACAAATCTGATTGGTTGAAACACAGAAAATTACTAGTCTGACCACGCTACGCCACTGATAGCTGGCCATTGCAGGTATTGTCTCATTATTTGGGTTTTCATATATGAGAGACCAATTTTTGAACATAAATTTTTTCATAATATGTAATATGATGTACCTTGTCCATCTGTTACCATGTGTATGGTAACGGAAGGACATTTTCTTTTGTTATTTATTAATTAACGAATAAACACTGAGTAACATAATTGTTAGCAATGGGAAGGCCTACTTGAACTTGCTTTGCACTGAAGATTTGTCTGCTCTCTAACAACTATGTGAGCCACAAAATTAAAAATATTGATTTTTCGGTAACGGAAGGACATTTTCATAGGCTGAAAATAAGAAGTCATTGAAGCATAACAAATCAAATAAATCATACAAATTTACTATTTTACGAAATGGTCATATCTCAGGAGTCAGAATAATGGTTTTTAGGCTTAACTGGGGAAATATAAAACAAACACAGGATCAAAACACTTTTTCACAAAAATGTCAAATTTGTGGGGTTCAATTATGGTTATAAAGTTATTATAAAAAAACAACTAAAATTATGTAAAACTCAAATTTTCTCATTGAATTCCAAAAATATAGAATTTAAGCTTTGATTTGATACCAAATTTATATCATAAAAATGCTTGTAAAATTTTTGGTCAAATGTCCACTTTGGCGTGGAATTGCCCAATAGAGAGATGGTCAGAAAGAGTTGAGAGAGGGATGGAGAGAGATAGCAACTAAACGAGAGAGATACTGAGAGAGAGAAAGAAAGAGCAGGGAGAACTAGATCAAATTCCATAGAGGAAAGAAGATTACATAGAAAGAGAACGTGCGGAGGAGAAAAATTAAGATACATGTAGAGAGAGATATTTTGAAAGAGGGGATGGAGAGATGGTAACAATACAAGAGTGAGATAGAGAGAGAGAGAGACAATGAAAAGTGAGCTCACATTTAAAAGAAAAAATATGACAATATAGACGGGGAAAGTTAAAAAAAACAAGAAAAGAGAAAATGCAGAGGAAATATATATTGAAAATAGAAAGATTGAACGAGGAATAGATGGGGACACTGCAGACAATGTAATTTTTAGTGTAACATGCATTCTTCAGAGACCCCGACCCGCAGCCCGAAGATGTGAAGAAATAAAACAGTGCGTGGGTTTGTGTACCCAATATGTGCCAGAAATTGGACCATACCCTCACATATTCACTGGCTTATTAGATGAATTGAAAGCTATATATTCCCTTCATTCGTACTTCGCACATCTGAGCCGAGCTGCGCCGTGCTGTGCCAGGCCGGCGATGCGCATCAATTATTGCCACGGCAAATGATTTTAGCGAAGATAACTACAGGTTGTGTAATGAGAGAGTCAGTGGTGAAGAGGATAGATGCGTTTGTGTATGTGTATGTACGTGTTTGTGTGTGTATGTATGTATGTGTTTGTGTTTGTGAGTGTATTTATATGTGGATGTGTTGGAGTTTGTGCGTTTGTGTGCATTTGTTTTTTTGTCTGTGTGCATGTGTTTGCGTTTGTGTGTGCATACATTTGTTTGTATGTGTGTTTGTGCATGCATTTGTATGTGTCTCTGCGTGCATGTGTTTGTGTGTCCATACATTTATTTGTATGTGTGTTTGTCTGTGCGTGCATTTGTGTGTGTGCATTTGTTTGTGTCTCTGTGTGCATGTGTTTGTGTGTGCATACATTTGTTTGTATGTGTGTTAGTTTGTGCATGCATTTGTGTGTGTGCATGTGCTTGCGTTTGTGCGTATGTTTATTATGTACGAGTGTTTATAATATCTGAATCATAAAAGAGACGGTCGGATTTTGTGTTGTGAGATGATGAACTCAAATGTAAAAGGGTTCCATCTTCAATTCAATTGAGTGGCTGATTAATAAATTAATAGAGAGAGGCAGTTTTATAGCTTTGTACGCAACCAATTTTGCCTGAAAATTGCTAATTAATCATCTAAATAACAGACGGCTTTGACATCGGTAAACCATATTACTTATTAAAATTGCAAGAGCCCTCGTTAGTGACCTGATGTAAATTTTGCATTAGCGAATGATTTTGATAATTACAGTGAACTCTGCTGTGGCGATAACTGCGCGTGGTCCTTGTATTGTTAGCAGGTGGTCTTTAAAGGCAGGTTCATTTCATGCAAATTACTTCATTGGTAGTCAGTGAAACTGGTCTAGGGACAGGTTGTCTTTTACAGGGCTCAACACTAGCACTTGCCCTGTTGCCCAACACTAGCACTTGCCCTGTTGCCCAACACTAGCACTTGCCCTGTTGCCCAACACTAGCACTTGCCCTGTTGCCCAACACTAGCACTTGCCCTGTTGCCCAACACTAGCACATGCCCTGTTGCCCAACACTAGCACTTGCCCTGTTGCCCAGCACTAGCACTTGCCCTGTTGCCCAACACTAGCACTTGCCCTGTTGCCCAACACTAGCACATGCCCTGTTGCCCAACACTAGCACTTGCCCTGTTGCCCAACACTAGCACATGCCCTGTTGCCCAACACTAGCACTTGCCCTGTTGCCCAGCACTAGCACTTGCCCTGTTGCCCAACACTAGCACTTGCCCTGTTGCCCAGCACTAGCACTTGCCCTGTTGCCCAGCACTAGCACTTGCCCTGTTGCCCAACACTAGCACTTGCCCTGTTGCCCAACACTAGCACTTGCCCTGTTGCCCAACACTAGCACATGCCCTGTTGCCCAACACTAGCACTTGCCCTGTTGCCCAACACTAGCACTTGCCCTGTTGCCCAACACTAGCACATGCCCTGTTGCTCAACACTAGCACTTGCCCTGTTGCCCAACACTAGCACTTGCCCTGTTGCCCAACACTAGCACATGCCCTGTTGCCCAACACTAGCACTTGCCCTGTTGCCCAACACTAGCACTTGCCCTGTTGCCCAACACTAGCACATGCCCTGTTGCTCAACACTAGCACTTGCCCTGTTGCCCAACACTAGCACTTGCCCTGTTGCCCAGCACTAGCACTTGCCCTGTTGCCCAGCACTAGCACTTGCCCTGTTGCCCAACACTAGCACTTGCCCTGTTGCCCAACACTAGCACTTGCCCTGTTGCCCAACACTAGCACTTGCCCTGTTGCCCAACACTAGCACTTGACCTGTTGCCCAACACTAGCACTTGCCCTGTTGCTCAACACTAGCACTTGCCCTGTTGCCCAACACTAGCACTTGCCCTGTTGCCCAGCACTAGCACTTGCCCTGTTGCCCAACACTAGCACTTGCCCTGTTGCCCAACACTAGCACTTGCCCTGTTGCCCAACACTAGCACTTGCCCTGTTGCCCAACACTAGCACTTGCCCTGTTGCCCAACACTAGCACTTGCCCTGTTGCCCAACACTAGCACTTGACCTGTTGCCCAACACTAGCACTTGCCCTGTTGCCCAACACTAGCACTTGCCCTGTTGCTCAACACTAGCACTTGCCCTGTTGCCCAACACTAGCACTTGCCCTGTTGCCCAACACTAGCACTTGCCCTGTTGCCCAACACTAGCACTTGCCCTGTTGCCCAACACTAGCACTTGCCCTGTTGCTCAACACTAGCACTTGCCCTGTTGCCCAACACTAGCACTTGCCCTGTTGCCCAACACTAGCACTTGCCCTGTTGCCCAGCACTAGCACTTGCCCTGTTGCCCAACACTAGCACTTGCCCTGTTGCCCAACACTAGCACTTGCCCTGTTGCCCAACACTAGCACTTGCCCTGTTGCCCAACACTAGCACTTGCCCTGTTGCCCAACACTAGCACTTGCCCTGTTGCCCAGGGCAAGTAAAACTTCATAAATGGTCTTTTTTGGTTGCAGCTAACATATCTGTTCAACTACAAGTGAAAAATGTAATCCCTAACGTATAAATCTCATCTAGAAACAGGAAAGAAATTTGCCAAGCTACCTAGCACAATAAATTGTCCCCTTTATTTATTTTTGTCAAGTAAATTTTCTATTCAGGCAAGTAAATTTTAAGTCAAATGTGAAAATTCATGATTTGACTTGCCCGAATGGGTAATAAAGTAGATTATAAAGTAAGTGTGGAGGCTTGGTATTAGGTATGATTCCGTCAAATTTGTGTACAATGTAGACCTACAAAGGGATGCAGATAAACTGGCATTTTCTAAGTGCTCGGGTTCCCGTAGAGTTTATACAGGGCCTACCAGGTTCCTATAGGCAACCGGTTAAGTTGAGAAATTTGGGTAATTCGTGCCTGCTCATCGGGATCACCCTTCACAGTGGGCAGGGATCATGACAATTCCGTTTAATATTATCTTGCTCATTCAGGCGTGCCGTCGATAATTTGGGTCGCAAAATTTCACGGAGCGCGGGATGATTAAAAAACGGCAGGTATTTTCACCGGAAGAGTGCTGTTTTGGAGGATGGGGACATTTGTTTCTGAGAGGGTATGGTCAGGAAACGCAATTGAGATGTTAATGAGATGAGTAGTGGTAGAAGTGTCTGAGCATACTGTTGATCAATTGTGGGAGAAAGGTGGTTGTTGAGAGGGGGGATGGTTGGGTATCGGGGGGGGGGGGGGGTGGTGGGGAAGATTGCTGTTTTGGGGGATTAGGACATTTGTTTCTGTGAAGGGAAAGGTCAGGAGCGCAGTTGAGTTGTAAAGGGATGATTTCTGTGAAGGGAAAGGTCTGGAGCGCAGTTGAGTTGTAAAGGGATGAGTAGTGGTAGAAGTGTCTAAGCATACTGTTGATCAATTATGGGAGGAAGCTGGTGGGTAGGAGGGGGGTTGGTTGGGCTTCAGGGGGGAGGGGGCTGGATGATTGCTGTTTTGGGGAATTAGGATATTTGTTTCTGCGAGGGGAAAGGTCAGGAACGCAATTGAGTCGTAAAGGGATGAGTACTGGTAGAATTGTGTAAGAATACTGTTGATCAATTGTGGGAGGAAGCTGGTGGTTGGGAGGGGGGTGGTTGGGTTTCTGGGGGGGTGGGGGATTGCTGTTTTGGGAGATTAGGACATTTCTTTTTGTGAGGTAAAGATCAGGAACGCGATTGAGTTGTAATGGGATGAGTAGCGGTAGAAGTGTCTAAGCACACTGTTGATCAATTGTGGGAGGAAGTTGGAGGGGGGGGGGGGTGGGTTTGGAGGGGGGTTGGTTGGGTTTCGGAGGGGGGGTGAGGGGAGATTGCTCTTGTGGACATTTGCTTCTGCGAGGGAAAGGTCAGGAACACAATTGAGTTGGAATGGGATGAGTAGTGGTAGAAGTGTCTTTAGAAGCATACTGTTTATCAATTGTGGGAGGAAGCTGGGGGTGGGAGTGGGTGGTTGGGTTTAGGGAGGGGGGGGGGGGGAAAGATCAGGGGTTATGTAATGCCCACAAAAGAGGGGAATGGAGTTTGATTCCCTAGGAATTAGATTACATTTTAATGAATCTGTCTACAGAGACCATCTGTTTATTAAGACCGCTTTTTATGTCTCCTTCGGGCAGTCTTTATGCAGTTTTCACCACCAAAATGAACAGATTCCCAATTTGTCTTCCAATAATGTAACCCAGTGCCTGGCTACTTGTCCAGATGAGCCTTGGAGCCATATACTAGTGAGTTGGTGTCTCAGGTGGCAGGTTAACAGTGCAATCAGCTCTTTTGTCATCTGAAAGGTCCATTGCAGTCTTTGGAAAGTCCTACCCCCCTAAAAAAAAATAAAAAAAAAAATAAATAAATAAAAAATAATAATAATAATAAAAATAAATAAATAAATGAATAAATAAATACATAAATACATAAATAAATAAATAAAATAAAATAAAATATAATAATTATAATGATAATGAAAATAATAATAATAATAATAATAAACATTAAACATGACTAAAAACATAAATTCAAAATAACCAAATGAATGAATAAATAAAGTACATACATAAATATATAAATAAATACATTTACAACAAAAATACCATGCAAATAGCCGAAAGACACTACACAGATATATGGGACTGTACCTCTTCAGATAATACAATTTTTGCAAATTACTAGATTTGAGAAAAGGGGAAATCCGTGATCATTAGAAAACTGTTAATTTCACACTAGATACACAGATGGAGCTTCAAGTCGCCAGACCATGTGCTAATCAATGAATTGAGTTGCCTTGGGGCAAATCGGGCAGTCGTATTTAATTTATTATTTATTATTCTGAGTAAATTAAATTTATGGTAGCAATAGAATGTTATGTGGGCAAGATTGGTAGAGCGCGTGCTTTCCGATTATTAGATCCCGAGTTCGAACCCTGCCCACCGCGTTTGTCCTTCAGCAAGACAATTTATCCAAAATCGCTGATCTTTACCCAGGTGTATAAATGGGGACCTGGTAGGAGGTGAAATCCTTTATGTGAAGGATCTTCTCAATGCCCATGAGCCGCTTGGAAGGAATGCTCCCCAGGGAGTGGAGATGGTGCACACAATGTACGCTGGTTTGCATTGTATCCTATGACCGGGGTAATAATATCATTGTAAAGCGCTTAGAAATGATTATCAATCATATAGCTTAGGCGCTATATAAATCAAGTATATTTATTATTATTATTATTATTATTATTTTGTTAGAATTAAATATATAGAAAGAGGAGTGTACTTGAGTTGGGAGAATGGTGGAAAAGCATTAAACAAGGCTACCCGGGGTTAGCAAAATAAATTGGTATTATTTCAGTCAATGATTTGCTTTTTTTCTCTTTTTTCCTCTTTTTAAAATCTCATAGCAAAATGATTTCTTATTGTTGTTAGTAAACCCTCCCTTTGATTTCATTAATGTGCAGCAAAGATGTTACAGTTGGTTAATGTGTTCCCTACTAGATTTTGTAATTCCCATATAGAGTTTGTAGAGTCCGCCAGGTTCCTGTGGGCAGGCAATGGGTTTAACAACGTTCTCTCTTTTGTAGCTAGTAATTTGATTTTAGCTTTGGGATTTGAATTCGATCGTCAATTCAATACAATTTTTTGTTTAATTCAATAAACTTATTATGCTTTTGATTATCATTATTATTATTCATTTATTTTGTTATTCAATAAACCTATTAATGCATGTGCTTCAAATTTTTGTTTATCAAATAAAGTATAATTTACATTTTCATTACAGCACGGCAAATTCTCTGGTGACTTTAATTACAATGTACTCTATGTAATATTGTTTATGTATAGAGCAGAAAAATTGCCTTGCTTGTAACTTGTTGTAAGATGTGATTTGTGTGACAAAATTCAACAACAATAGACTGGTTTGCTAGCGAATATTCAAATTGTATGCACATCCCAGGGCACTAGCACTTGCTGGCTTGCCCTGGGCAACTAAATATTCTTCAGCTACAAGAGAATGATTTAATTTCATATGTGTTTAAATAATCTCATCAAGAAGTAAGAGGGCAAGTACATTTTATATTGGGGCAAGTAAAATTTCAAAATGTATGATTATACTTGCCCGAATGGGCCAGTACAGAACAAAGTTAGTGAGGATGCTCGCACATCCTATTTTAATAAAAGGTCATTATTGACTGGTAACTGGATGGCTTGTCTGAAGTTTATCTGGTATAGCAACAGCCAATTTTATTATGCAAGATGGACTCCCAAGTATTTCATTAGGAACAAGTTCTTTGAATATCTTGACTGCAGTTAACCCGCTCCTTTCGAGTTTGTGAAATCCCCATAGACTTTGTACACAACCCACCCAGTTCCCGTAGTCAATGGGTTAATCAGACAAGGATCGCTGATATAACGTTTGATGTTAGTCAACCGAGGTGTATTCTTATGCTTGTCATGCGCAGAACACTTTTTTTTTTTTATATGTTAGCAAACCGGTATATTCTTTATACACTTCTCATACGAAGACTGTTTTTATACGTTTTTCTTTCCACTGCAGCCCGAAAATCTCTTACTATCCTGCAAGCGGAATGGAACGGCCCCTGTCGAACTTGAAGATTTATCTAGCCAGGTTACAAGAAATGGTTTAAATGTATGTTTACAAATGAATTTTTTAACTCTCTTTTGTTTTTTTCTTTTTAACTCGGATTTTGTGAAAATAATGTAATTTCTTTCCTGTCATTGTTCTTGTTTGATTCTGTATTTTTCAGCTCTAGAGTCTTGTACTACTAACAAGCAGAAGGATGTATCTCCATTTGAGCAGACTTTTGTCAACTCTATGTTTTTTTTTAAATCTTGCTTTTATTTTTATCTTTTATATCCACTAAAACAGCATGACACTATAATCTCTTTCTTTGGACATCTGGTTGCTCTGGTTGATAATATTTTAATTGTGTCCTGGGGGTGTTTCACAAAGATACTATTAGTTGAACTTAAATTCTAATTTGAACTTGAAACTATGGTAGGCCATTTGTAGGCTTGGAATAAAAACATATTCAAAGGCAAAAAGAAATCAATTATTTGAGACTTCTAACAACAAAATTATATTAATAACTTCAAGGCTCCTTGATAATAATCAAGGCATCTTTCCATAATAGTTAGGTCCAACTTAGAGTAAAGTTCAACTTAGAACCTTTGTGAAACACCTTCCTGGTATCTTCTTTTGTATACTGTTACTAAACTTTGTATAAATGTGTTGTGGCAAGGTTGGTAGGGCACATACCTCTCCCTTTAAGAGGTCTTGATATTTCTAACAAAAGTTATCTTTTGACAAGAAAAAGTGAGGAAAAAATACAAGGGGGATCAGGCCGATTTATCCCCCTGAGGCCCTCCCCCCCCCCCCCCAAAAAAAAAAATAAAAATAATAATAATAATAATAATAATGATAATAAAATAATAATAAATAAATTAAACAAATTAAACAAAATAAATAGATAAAATAAAATAAAATATATAAATAAAATAAAATAAAATAAATAAATAAATAAAATCTTTAAAAAAGTCCCCATGATTTTTTAATATAATTAAATTCAAACTAAATTTCTGAATTTTACTTTTGCACTGAAGTGTTTGAAAAGTAGCCCTCGAAAAATAAATAATGTATTATTCCCTGGGCAAAACAATTTATGTAAATGGGGATCCAATGGGATGATGGAATGAGTTATAAAGCATGTATGTAGTAGTACTTTGACATGGTTGCCCTGCTGGAATGCTCTCTTGGGAGAAAAAGTGGACTCCTAATGTTCTTAATACATGTATGACGTAGGTAATAACAATGCACTGCCTTGACCATTGCTATCTATTGGATAGAAATGTTGCACTTGAAGAATACCCTGTATTGTTATAATAATAATTGTCACACCATTATCCCCACATTCATTTGTTGTGTGCACATCCGCCCGAGTGTTAACATGTAGTACGAAAAGTGAAATAAACACTGTGAAAACATAATTTTACAAATTTTTCGCCCATAAGGCTGAATTATTCAGGAATCTTTTTCCTAACTCTTGAGTATTATTAACATGTATGTTATTATGTAGAAGTGGAGTGCATTCAAGCTTGTTGACTTTTGTCACATTTCCTATTGTACATCTAATTAACAAAATACTTTTTTTTCCCCCTATCTGTCTATTTTATCAATGTATATTTTGTATTAATTAACACCTTTTCTTGCCAAATATAATGGCCAAAAAGTAAAGTTCTTTAGACAAATTTGCAAACCTGACAATATCTTCCAATTAATACTCTTGGAAATTGGCAAGAGGTTTACAATTATTGTATAGAGCTGAGAATAAGTATAATAAACTATTTTGTGTTGACCCTTTTCTTGCCAAAAAAAAAAGTTCTTCAGACAAATTTGCGAACCTAACAATATCTTCCAATATTTCCTCTAGTGAATTGGCAAGAAGTTTAGCATTGTATAGAGCGGAGCATAATTAGAATGAACTATTTCGTATTAACACTTTTCTTGCCAAATGTAATGGCAAGACAAATCTAGTTCTTTAGAAAAATTTGCAAACCTGACAATATCTTCCAATTATTTCGCTTTTGGAATTGGCAAGAAGTTTAGCATTGTATAGAGCGGAGCATTTATAATCTTGCCAAATGCAATGGCAAGACAAGTCTAGTTCTTTAGACAAATTTGCAAACCTGACAATTTCTTCCAATTATTTCGCTTGGGAATTGGCAAGAAGTTTAGCATTGTATAGAGCGGAGCATAATTAGAATGAACTATTTTGTATTAACACTTTTCTTGCCAAATGTAATGGCCAAAATATATAGTTCTTCAGACAAGTTTGCAAACCTGTCTATATCTTCCAAATATTTCCTCTAGTGAATTAGCAAGAAGCTTTATAGCATTGAATAGAGCGGAGCATAAGTATTATAAACTATTTTGTATTAACACTTTTCTTGCCAAATGTAATGGCCAACAAATCTAGTTCTTTAGACAAGTTTGCAGACCTGACAATATCTTGGAATTAATACACCCAAAGTGCACATTTTCAATTCCCTGGGGAGCATTCCAGCTGGTCGCCTGTTAGGCGCACACAGTGCTAAGGAACCACGTTCCCATCCTTCCGGGTCCCCAGTTATTTATACACCTGGGTGGAGAGCAGCAATATATAGTGGCTTAATTGTCTTGCTGAAGGACAAATGCAGTGGAAATACATCTTATAATTATCTTTCCATCTTTCATTGTTTAGCATGCCTCATTCATGGTAGCGGTCGGAAGGCATAATGTTTTTTTGATGAAACCTTTCTATAGAGGTCACCTGTTTGCAGTGGCCATTTTTGTCTTGCTTCCCTTAGGTGGTCACTTATACACAGGTTTGACTACAGTCTTCAAGGGTTTATTTAATTCAGGTTGGTGTCTATGGGGCATGTATTTTATAACAAAATCTTTTAATATATGATGACATAAATGGTACCCTGGGGTACCAAACGAAAATCCGCCATTTTGTTTAAAATGTATTTATTTATTTTTTAGGGCTGTATTCTGGGTATAGCGTGCATACAAGCGTGCGCTGCCCTGCATGCACAACGCAATAGCTGTACTTCGGGTGGACACAAGATGGCGCTACACAACGCGGGATACCGGGGTACAACGGTACCCCGGGGTACTGCGTGTGTCATATCTCAAGAGAACCAGTTGATGGATTTACATCAACATTTGTACCTATATGTGTATGTCTTCTGTTTTTTTTGTTGTTTTTTTTGTGGTAAATAATGGTTTCCCACTGATGTATTGATCTTTCTAAACAATAAAAAATGTGTATACATGTTTTCTTTACTCTGTACAGACCAAGAAATGTAGCTATTGTACCGATCAAGCTCATTATATTCGGTCACACAGTCATTTTCACTTACAAATTCAATTATTATGTTTCTATAACTTGAGCAACTCCAATCCTCCCTTCTCACATGGTGCAACCGCAAGATGACTGTATATTTTGTTTCTATTTATATACATCTTACTGATGACATATCCAATTTATTTGCAGATATTTTTAAGCAGCCAAAAATTACTCCTATATTTTGGAAACATTTTTGTTATATTTGAAACACGTTTCAAAATACGCTGATTATGGGTCTACAATCTATAGGTGAAACAAGACACAATAAATTCACCCTATAATATTTTTTCCAATTCACGGGCCTAGACGAAGGATCAGCTACATTCGAAAGCTTTGCTACCTTCTCTTACATTTGCTTACATTTGCGTTTAAAGCCCAAAAGCATTTTTTTAATATTTACATTCCTGTCTTATTTTTTATTAGCTCAAGAATCTCTGTTCACTTGCGAGGAAGCAGAAGAACGGGATGCTCGGACTCGCAAATGATTTTTTGTTTCCCTTGCATTTGCTGTGATGACCATTGCTCCGCTACAGTATGAAATTATTCATACACCTACAAAGATTTCTCACCCAGAACCAAAGCGCCAACACTAGCTGAGACAAATGACGAGCCAGCCTGTTTACAGGTTTCTGTGTTATTGACCTGTTCAGGGCTAACTTTGCCCCGATAAATCATCAGCTAGGTTCGAAAGCTCGGCACGATTTGACTTACCTTTTATTACATTTGCCTTTTTAGCGGATAAGCAGGTCTCTGTATTTTTTTTCTATTTCCTGGACTGGTCCCGAGAGTACTTGTGCAGAAGTCTTGGAGAACTCTAGGTTAAGAAGTTATATATGCATTATCTTTATTTGCGATTTAATTATAAATCATTTATTATCATCTTTTTACTCTACAGCCAAAAAATTATCACAGAGCTCTAGCAAGCAAGATGGTCTGGTCAAACTTGCAGCTTTGGATCACATCTACATGTATTTTCATGCATGTGTCATCCTGGGCTGGGGTCTGTGGAGAATGCATGATATATCAAAATCAAATACAGTCAAACCTGTCTTTGTGGCCACCTGTCTATAGCAGCCAACCTGCCTATAGTGGCCACCAAGAGTTATCCCCAGCAGAGAAAAGCAATGTTATGGAACCTTTCTATAGAGGTCACCTGTTTATGGTGGCCATTTCTTTCTTCTTGCTTCCCTTAGGTGGTCACTATACACAGGTTTGACTGTAGTCTTGAATGGGTTCATATAAATCTCAGGCTGGAGTCTGTGGGGCATGCAGTTTATAACAAAATCAAGCTGTCTTTAACTAGTTTACGTAACAAAACAGAAATATATGTATTGTATGTATATTTATAATATTTAAAAGAACTAGGTTTTACATACAAATTATATTTGTAATTAACCACATGTCTTTGTTTTTTCTTGTTTTTGTTGTTGGTTGTTTTCCCCTGCAGCCTGAGAACCTGTTACTAGCGAGCAAGCAGAAGGGCGCAGCGGTCAAGCTCGCAGACTTTGGTCTGGCCATAGAGCTGGACAATGGAGAGCAGTGGTATGGTAAGGAAGACACTCGATTAAGTCTCGTCCAATTAAGTATATCGTCCCTTGAAAAAAAAGGGGTGCATACTGATTCACTTTTAGTACATCATACTGTAGATAGTCACAATTTAATTTTAGGAGCTAGAAAATGGAGACCAGTCATATGTACAATAGTCCCTTGACAAAAAGGGCACTTGCTAAGTCACTTTTAGTACATCATAGATAGTCACGATTTAAGTTAAGGAGCTAGAAAATGGAGAGCAGTGGTATGGCAAGGACACTCGCTTAAGGTCTCATCCCTTTAAGTACATCGTCCCTTGAGAAAAAGGGCACGTGCTATTCACTTTTAGTACATGTCATAGATAGTCACGATTTAAGTTAAGGAGATAGAAAATGGAGAGTAGTCGTATGGTAAGGACACTCGCTTAAGGTCTCATCCCTTTAAGTACATAGTCCCTTAAGAAAAAAAGGCGCATGCTAAGTCACTTTTAATACATGTCATAGATAGTCACGATTTAATTTTAGGAGCTAGGCAATGGAGAGCAGTGGTATGGCAAGGACACTCGCTTAAGGTCTCATCCCTTTAAGTACATAGTCCCTTGAGAAAAAGGGCACGTGCTATTCACTTTTAGTACATGTCATAGATAGTCACGATTTAAGTTAAGGAGCTAGAAAATGGAGAGTAGTTGTATGGTAAGGACACTCGCTTAAGGTCTCATCCCTTTAAGTACATCGTCCCTTTTGAAAAATGGTGCATGCTTAGTCACTTTTAGTATATGTCATAGATAGTCACGATTTAAGTTTAGGAGATAGAAAGTGGAGAGCAGTCGTATGGTAAGGACACTCGCTTAAGGTCTCATCCCTTTAAGTACATCGTCCCTTGAGAAAAAGGGCACGTACTATTCACTTTTAGTGCATCATAGATAGTCAGGATTTAAGTTTAGGAGCTAGACAATGGAGAGCAGTCGTATGGAGAGCAGTGGTATGGTAAGGACTCTTGCTTAAGGTCTCATCCATTTAAGTTCATAGTCCCTTTTTTTTAAAAGGCGCGTGCTAAGTCACTTTTTAGTACATCATAGATAGTCGGGATTTAAGTTAAGGAGCTAGAAAACGGAGAGCAGTCGTATGGTAAGGACACTCGCTTAAGGTCTCATCCCTTTAAGTTCATAGTCCCTTGAGAAAAAGGGCTTGTGCCAAGTCACTTTTAGTACAGTACAAGGGGACTGCCAGGCAAGAGAAAACATATGCTTAGTTGTTTTGGTACTATAATTCAATATCAATCATACTTTCATGGCCTCTGATATGCTTCTGTAATTGAGAACAATGCAATTAATTACAGTACTACGACCTACGGAACCATCAATATTTGATGGTTCCACGCGCGCCTTTTGTTTGCACGACCGCTCGATCAATACGCGTATGTTATAAGGAAGTAAGTGCGATTTATCGCAGAGCCGAGCGATAGTTATTATCGTTTCGGGCATGCAATACGACCGCACTTGCACTTATGTGATATCATTATCGTAACTTCCCTGATCAGAATGATTGACAGGTGATATTAAAAATGATTCCCTGGCGAAGTAGAAATAATTGCAGGAGCACAGACTTGTTTTATGTGTTCATTTGGGATATAAACTGGATGTAAGGGAACCAAAGCTCTGTATGGTATAGTACCCTTTAAAGTGGACTTCCACACGATTTCAAGCTTCTAATGATTGAAAGACAGATATTCTAGGTCAATAAACACAATTTTGTATGAAAAAAGTATGATTGTGGGTCCTTATAATTGGTTTTGAAATTCTAATGACACAAATTCGCGAGCGAGCTTGTTCTATCCCACAATGCACCAATTTGTGACGTACGACCCTCACTATGCGCCTATCTATGTTTTTACACTGCAGCGAATGTGTTCTTTTGATCGGACCAATACAATGCTCGATCATGAATAGTTTAGTCCACGCTGTGCCACTGACCGTGCCTTTGAGCATTACTGCATTGTTGAACCGTTTGAAAATACTTGCCTGCCCGATATTGTAACACGTTTGGCTTTCATTGGAATTTGAATAGACACAAAGTTCTGTAAACGTGGTTATTGAATTTGCTGGCTCTGCTTGACCGGCTGTTATGAATGACACCTGCAGTGATCACAATGCAGTGGGACTGGATTCAAGCCTACTCAAGAAATTGAGCAAAGTGAGGGTGCTACGTAAGGGTCTCATGATTGTGTGCGGTAAATTTAATACTTTCCTCAAGAGTTAATGACATTTTAAAAATCTCTTAAAAATCAACCAAAGTGAGTCAAATCCTGAAAATATTCAAGCACATCCCTAGATTTATTTCCAATATACTGTATTTTGTTAAAACTCGTCCGGAATTCTCCTTTAAGGAGCTGGACAACGGAGGAGGAGGTATGGTAAGGACACTCGTCTCATTGAATATACCATCACTTTAGAGGGAAGGGCGCTATATAAAGTCACTCTTTTAGTACTTCTGAGATATCACAAATAAAGTTGAGGAGCTGGGCGATTAAGAGCAGTAGTATTGTAAGAATGCCTTGCTTTAATACAAGATATTGAATTTCCCATTGATTAAAGGGGAGCACCACACAACGGACAACACAGTCTTATATGTTTTGGTATCAGTGTTGGATATTAAATAGATGAACAACACTTTGCAAAGGGTTCTGTAATTTATGAGCAATGCAATTAATTATCACCACTTACAGAACCATTATGGCCTTATGGTTCCGTATGCGCCAAACTTTTGCGAGTGCGCCAATTCTATTCACGCATACGTTTGGAGACAATTGAGCCACAGAGACATGTACACAGTGTCCTATACAATAGCGTTAGTCTTCGCTTTGAGACCCGTGGAAACTTGCGCTAGTATGGTGATGAGTTTTCAAATTATTTGATTTTTATCTGGAAGCCAATTTGTCTGAACTTGTAGGTCGAATGGACTACCAAAACAATTACCTGTCATTTATAAGAATATTCATTTTGGGCAGTGGTTCCCTTTACGAATTTGCTGCACCAGGTTAAACACACAGAGTTACCAGAGGACTAGCCCCCTTCTGTAGCTCTCACTCCTTTTAATAGTTGATGTGTGGCCTAGGGCTAGAAAATCTGAGAAAGGCACCATCTGAAGTGCCAAATTGGCTTGGGAAGGACATAAACTTTTTAAAAAACTGGGCCCAGAGGCACGATTACGGACCAGCGACATTTACCATGGTAATTTGCATCATTGGCTCTAACTCACCAATGTCAATATGCTAGAATAACATACAAATCTACACAACGTAGCAGAGCACACATACCGCCTGTACTCATTCAACCGTAAATGATTACACAAGCATATCTAGAGATCCGTGGAACTAGGGCTGGTCCTGGGTTATGATCGTGCTCTTGGCCACTGGTTAGTAGTGATGAATAGGTTAAGTTTCGTCCCATTGAGTGTGTCGTCGCTTGAGGAAGAGAAGAGATAATACCGTTCAGGAGCTCTGTATAATATCAAATTCTGTTCTCTTTGTTGTTTTTATGCCTCCGCAACGAAGTAGCCGGAGGCATTATGTTTTTCGGGTTGTCCGTCCGTCCGTACGTACGTCCGTACGTACGTACGTACGTACGTCCCGTTCTCGTGATCGCGTTATCTCAAGAACCGATTGACGGATTTTCACCAAACTTGGGTCATGTATGTATCTTGGGGGGCCGATGATCTGATTAGATTTTGGGGTCATGGGGTCAAAGGTCAAAGGTCACAGAGCTCATTATATATGCAAAAATAGCTCGTGATCGCGTTATCTCAAGAACGGATTGACGGATTCTGACCAAACTTGGGTCATGTATGTATCTTGGGGGGCCAATGATCTGATTAGATTTTGGGGTCATGAGGTCAAAGGTCAAAGGTCACAGAGCTCATTATATATGCAAAAATAGCTCGTGATCGCGTTATCTCAAGAAGGGATTGACAGATTCTGACCAAACTTGGTACATGTATGTATCTTGGGGGCCGATGATCTGATTAGATTTTGGGGTCATGAGGTCAAAGGTCAAAGGTCACAGAGCTCATTATATATGCAAAAATAGCTCGTGATCGCGTTATCTCAAGAAGGGATTGACAGATTCTGACCAAACTTGGTACATGTATGTATCTTGGGGGGGGGCCGATGATCTGATTAGATTTTGGGGTCATGAGGTCAAAGGTCAAAGGTCACAGAGCTCATTATATATGCAAAAATAGCTCGTGATCGCGTTATCTCAAGAAGGGATTGACAGATTCTGACCAAACTTGGTACATGTATGTATCTTGGGAGGCCGATGATCTGATTAGATTTTGGGGTCATGAGGTCAAAGGTCAAAGGTCACAGAGCTCATTATATATGCAAAAATAGCTCGTGATCGCGTTATCTCAAGAAGGGATTGACAGATTCTGAACAAACTTGGTACATGTATGTTCCTTGGAGAGCCAATGAACTGATTAGATTTTGGGGGTCATGAGGTCAAAGGTCACAGGGCTCATATGTAAAAGTAGCTTGAGATTGGAAATCTCAAGAACTGAATATCAGATTTCAATCCAAATTGATACCTGAATGTATCTTAGGGAACAATTGTAGTCATTAGATTTTGGGGTCATGAGGGCAAAGGTCAAGGTCACTGATAGCTCATAATTGTGATACGTCAAGATCTAAAAGACAGAGTACCATCAAAATTGAGTTAACAGAATTAATTCAGTGTACAGAATTAATTCAGTGTACAGTATATGTTGATTTGGGCTTGATATAAATAAATTGCGTAATGGCGGAGGCATCATTTTCGACTGCGCGCAGTCGAAGATCCATCTAGTTTATCAATATCTCAAAAATGAGGAAAAAAATCTTTTATCAGAAAAGTTGGCATCATGTAGATGAAGCTCCAATGCAAAATGGAAGAAATTCCTTTTGCTTGCCTTGCGACGCACAAAGTGAAAGACATTCTTATACCTTTGGTGTGATATTGAATGTGTCTTAGGTCTATTTGTAGGCAATTTTAAAACTATTTCTATTTTTATGCTAAAGTTAACCTTTCTCTCTATCACTTTTTTCCCCTGCACAGGCTTTGCCGGTACACCAGGCTACCTGTCGCCCGAGGTACTCAGGAAAGACCCATACGGCAAACCAGTCGACATATGGGCTTGTGGTAAGTTGTGTACCGTATTTGCTGGTGTATATTAACCGCACATTTTTACATACAGAAGAACTTTTTAAAAAGGGGGGAGCGGTTAATACACAGAGATGGAGAAACATATTTCATGAAAATACCACATATGGCTATAATATAATTTTGTATGTGGAGTAAAAAGCTTGATAGTCTTTCCAATCAGAAACAAGTATGTGCCTTTTGTTGTTTTGTGTACTAAAAGTTTATAAAATTTATGGGGGGAGGGGCTGGTGGGGGGGGGGGGGGGGGGGGTGGCAGCTATTGAGAAGGACTATTCAGAAGCAGACTCCATCCATTTCGAAATACTACCCCTTATTGACGCTTCCAAATACAACATTACTATATCTTGAACAGAGAAGCCAGCACCCGTCATTATTATAGTGGCGTAGGGGGTAAAAGGATGCTACACTGCGGATCGCCATTTTGAACTAGGCTAGTTTGTGCGCACTGCATAACACTGAGGCCAGTGTTTATTCCGCACCGTGCGCTAGGGGTTGGCAAGATGGCACTGTGCTTCTGATTTACGTATCTGAACTACCTTTAAAGGGATAGTTGAGTTTTGGTATAGAGGGCGCTACACAAAATAATTTTTTGTTAGATAATGAAGAACTGAGTGTCAATTCGAAAGGGCATACAATTTTAATGACAGAATAAACTTTATTTCATCAAAGTCGGTTCAGAAATGGCTGAAATATCCATAAACAAAAACCATTTGTGGCAAGGAAAAGGTTTAACTGTTTGTTTTTTCTTTCTTCCTTTATTAACAGGTGTTATACTGTACATCCTGCTGGTTGGCTACCCACCATTCTGGGACGAGGACCAACACAGACTGTACTCACAGATCAAAGCCGGGGCATACGATGTAAGTATAATAATAATAATAATGGTATTTATTCATTAAAAACACAATTACGGTTGCAGTTATATAGACCGAATTGCAATCAATTTATTGCAACAATTTACAATAAAATCACAGTGGCGCAGGGGGGTTAAAAATTGTCAAGCGTGGGGAAATAACAACGCGGATCGCCATTTTGAACTGGTCATATTTTGTCACGTATTGGTAAAATCAAATGTTCCTACGTCTGGAATGAAAACCCCCCAAAGAGTCTTTGCTGTGTATGTGCATTGCATAAAGTCTACAGTATTGCCTCACCACTGAGCTACGAGGCTGTTTGGTGATGGTGATGCAGTACTTCCATTAAAACCATGTTCAATACTTTTGCTAGTCATAATTTTTGTCACATATTGGCGAGATCAAAATAATGTTTCTACGTCTGGAATGGAACCCTCTTGGGGAATCTTGTCTGTGTATGTGCACTGCATATTCTACAATATTAAACCCAAGACCTCTGGATCGCTAGACCAGCGCTCTCACCACTGAGCTACAAGGCCGTTTTGATGGTGATGCAGTACTTCCATTAAAACCATGTTCAATACTAGCGTTAATCATAATTTTGGTCACGTATTGGCGAGACCAAAATAATGTTTCTACATGAACGTCTGGAATTGTAACTCTGGGGAATCTTGTCCCAATAGAGTCTGCAGAATTGCCCATTAATAATTCACACTTTTCATGTACTAGTAGACTATAACCATGGGAACCACATGTTTTTAATACTGAAAAGCGGGGGAACACAGTTTTACTGCGTACTGTGCTCACTTATTTCAACCATTCAATACCAGAACCTGGTGTACTATGTATTAACTCTAAGGGAAATGTTAAATCTCGTAGGCAAGGGGCTTGCACTCCAACAACAATATGTAGGGTTGCACGTCCTGAATATTCTTTCCACCTGTCTATAGCGGCCACTTTTGAAGTTTCCCTTGAGCGGCCGCTATAGACAGGTTTGACTGTAACATTACTAACAATGAAAGGGTGCACATTGTGCATATTCTCTCCAAATTTAGTATCACTCGAACTACTTTCTGAAAAAAGGCATAAAGACACATTACTAACAATGAAAGGACTAGCACATCGTGCATATTCTCTCCAAATTAATGATCACTCAAACTACTTTCTGAAAAACAGGCATAAAGACACATTACTTACAATGAAGGACCGTGCACATCGTGCATATTCTCTCCAAATTTAGTATCACTCGAACCACTTCCTGAAAAAAAGAAAGGGCATAAAAAGACATTACTAACAATGAAGGACCGTGCACATCATGCATATTTTTTCTAAATTAATGATCACTCAAACCACTGTCTGCAAAAAGGTCTTAAATGCACATTACTAACAATGAAAGGACTAGAACATCGTGCATATTTTTTCCAAATTGATGATCACTTGAACTCCTTTCTGGAAAAAAGAGGCATAAAGACACATTATTAACAATGAAAGAGACTAGCACATCGTGTATATTTGTTCAAAATTTATGATCACTCGAACTACTTTCTGAAAAAAAGGCATACAAACATTACTTACAATGAAAGGACTAGCACATCATGCATATTTTTTCCACATTAATGATCACTCAAACCACTTTCTGAAAAAAGGGCATACAAACATTACTAACAATGAAAGGACTAGCACATCGTGCATATTTTTTTCAAAATTAATGATCACTCAAACCACTGTCTGCAAAAAGGTCTTAAATGCACATTACAAACAATGAAAGGACTAGAACATCGTGCATATTTTTTCCAAATTGATGATCACTTAAACTACTTTCTAAAAAAATGGCATACAAACATTACTTACAATGAAAGGACTAGCACATCGTGCATATTTTTTCCACATTAATGATCACTCAAACCACTTTCTGAAAAAAGGGCATACAAACATTACTAACAATGAAAGGACTAGCACATCGTGCATATTTTTTTCAAAATTAATGATCACTCAAACCACTGTCTGCAAAAAGGTCTTAAATGCACATTACTAACAATAAAAGGACTAGAACATCATGCATATTTTTTTCAAAATTAATGATCACTCAAACCACTGTCTGAATAAAGGTCTTAAATACACATTACCCAACAATGAAGGACTGTGTACATCGTGCATATTCTTTCCAAATTGATGATCACTCAAACCACATTCTGAAAAAAGGGGCATAAATACACATTACTTATTAAATACAATGAAAGGACTGTACACATCATAGATATTCTTTCTAAATTGATAATCACTCAAACCACTATCTGTAAAAAAAAAAAAATGTAAAAAGGAAAAAAAAAGGGCATAAATACACATTACTAGCAAGGAAGAGGTGCACGTTGCGGATATTCTTTCCAAATTTATGATCACTCGAACCACTTTCCGACTAAAAGGGCAGTTCTAAATGTCAGGACACGTGGGGCCCAGGTAATAGATTAGTCATGCGCGAATGAAATCGTGCTTCCGTACGTCCAGAGCCAAGTGAAGCAGCAACGCATTGTCGGGTTAGAGCGAGAAGGACGTTAACTCCATGTTTGGCTAGTTTAAGTTAGGTGTGAGTGGAAAGGGCATTAGTATTTTTGGCTACATTGGGAGTGAGAAGGACATTAATTCAATTTTGGATACTTTGCATTTGGTCAGAATGACAAGGCCTTTAAGTCAATTTTGTCTACATTAAGTTGGGCACAAAGTCCATTTGGGGCTAAAATGTTAGGACTCGTGGGGCCCAGCTAATAGATTAGTCATGCGCAAATGAAATCGTGCTTCCGTACGTCCAGAGCCAAGTGAAGCATCAACGCATTGTCAGGTGAGAGTGAAAAGGACGTTAACTCCATGTTTGTCTACATTTTAAGTCCATTTTGGGCTACACTGACTTGGGTGAGAGGGAGGAGGGCGTTAAGGCAATTTTTGCTAAATTAAGTTCTGCATACCATCTTCTGGGTCAGAGCCTTTTCTTATGTGATGCCAATTTTTTGTATGATAATTATTACTAATTTGGGGAATATTTATCAGTAATGAAAGAGAGCTAAATTATACTAGGCTCCCAAACTTAAAACATTATCTCCGAAGTACGAAAAGTGACTTTAATAGCCTCCTTCTGTTTCTCAACTTCTTTTTTTAAAGAGAATAGAAAACGACCTTTATGAAGCAATTAAAATGAGCAACATATTCCACGAAGAAGAAAACAAAAACCCTAATAAGTTTTAATGAAATGTGGTCAGTCACGTTGATAGATTGAAATGATCAATAGGGTAAAATATGCTTACCGAGATATAAAAAGATGATAGAAATAAAACACTTGGTTTGAAAATTCAGCACAATAAAAGTCATATTGCTCGGAAGGAATCTGTACAACTCTAGGGAATTGAAGATTAAATTTGTTCCTGGCAGCCAAATTGTAAAAAATGTTGTTAAACATGATGATAATTTGTATTTCTTTTACAACAGTTGATCATGATTGTCACCTAAGGGAAATGAGTGATCGATGTTTAACAAAATTTTTTACAATTTGGCTGCCAGGAACAAATTTAATCTTCAATTCCCTAGAGTTGTACAGATAAAAAAAAATACAAAGAAACTAGTTGACATAAAAATCAATCTTTTAATTTCTAAGGCCGTAATGATGGAAGGTTCATGTATAAAGTTAGATAGAAATGTAAATCATCATCTAATGAATGTAAATACAATCAGCCTTAAACAAAACTTTCTAAGAAAAAAAAAGACTGAATTATTCTTTGGAACTAGGAATAAAAATCCATCTTCCACTCTTGTGTTTATATCTGTGGCGCAGTCCTGACAACCTATCTAGCTTTAAACTGTAGAGGGAGACATTTGAATTGGTTATATTGCTCAGGAATTTTTCTCCCTATTCAGTATGTTTCAATGGAATTTCTAGGGGCTGTTTTTTTTTATTGTTAAAGCTCATTTGTTAATCAGTGGAATACTACTTGTTATCATATTTAGATTCATAATCAACTGTTCAATAATAAGAAGTTAATGACTGAAGAATATATCAATTTGATTGAAGATTGTTATGGCACCAATTCAATGTCAATTTGTATGAGCAAACAAAAATTGTGGTTGTATTATTAAAGGAGAATCTTTTCAATAGAAAGATAACAGAGAGATGGGAACAAATTTTGGGAAAGTTTGTGCAAAATTATCATGGGAAAAAGTGAATGGGTTAACCCTTTGCTATAGGGACTCAAAGGGAACGGTTTAAAAGTCAAACCATGTTTGTATGTGAATATTCACATGCCTTCAGTTGCAAAAGGGAAAAGAAAATCTTTCTCTCCATATTACGGTCTTATTCATGCACTTTAAAACAGAAAGAAAGAAAAAGGCTCCAGGAAGATGGGAGTTTTATATCTCTCCGCTTAATTGTCTCTATTCATGAGCTTTAAAGTTTAAGAGGTTTCAAAAGCCATCCTTAATGGCCCCTGGGTAGGTTGCTTTCATGGTACTCTTGGCTCGAGCAGCGAGGTAAACGAACTTATACATTAACCCATCAAAGACAACTTGATTTGGGTTTAAAACTGCGTTTCCATGGAGCCCTGCCAAAGTAATGCCAATGTAAAACCAGTGGCACCAGTCCTGAGTGAGTTAAAATCAAATAAGAGAATCAAATAAGAGAGGCTTGAAGAGTTTCAGGGGCCGAAGGAGGGTCTCAGGAATTCTCATGAAATATTCATGGCATCCCAAGATTTTTCTAACCACATTTATCCAGGGGTTTTCCCCTTTTCAACGGGTTGATTTATCGACTTGAATGATTTTGTAAACGTTATTAGAATTGGAAATTAGAATCGTTACAGGGGACCACCTCTCAAAGAACAACACCGTCTTATTTGTTTTGGTACTGTCGTTTGATATTAAATTGACGTCCAACACTTTGCAAAAGGATGTGTAATTCATGAAAAATGCAATTAATCATAAACACTTATGGAACCAACTGGGGCTTATGGTTCCGTATGTGCCAAACTTCTGCGAGTGTGCCAAATGAATACACGTGTATGTTAGAGACAATATAACCACAGAAGATGCGTACGTCCTAGACAATAGATAGTCTTCTTCTGCAGACCCATGAACACATATATTGTATGGTGATGAGTTTTCCAGTTATATAATTTGTCTGGAAATCCTATTTTAAATTCTAATTTGTGTACATTCTGTTGCTTCTAATCAACAACCCTGGCAAGCATATCTCTGCCTTAAAAGACTATTTATCAGTATTTATTTGTAGATTTTCTTAATTGTTTGTTGACCTATTTGTTTGTTAATTCATTTATTGACAGTACCCATCCCCAGAGGGGGACACGTGGACCCCAGAAGCCAAGAATCTAATCGACAGCATGCCGACAGTCAACCCGGGCAAGCGTATCTCATCTTTAAGAGAGATTTTATCAATGTTTATCTGTTTATTCTATTGATCGATTGATTGATTGATTGATCGATTGTTTGTTTGTTTGTTTGTTTACTCATTTATTTGACAGTACCCATCCCCAGAGTGGGACACGGTGACCCCAGAAGCCAAGAATCTAATCGACAGCATGCTGACAGTCAACCCTGGCAGGCGTACCTCATCTTTAAAAGAGATTTAATCAATGTTTATTTGTACATTTTATTCATAGTTTGTTGACTTGTTTGTTTGTTTACTCATTTATTGACAGTACCCATCCCCAGAGTGGGACACGGTGACCCCAGAAGCCAAGAATCTAATCGACAGCATGCTGACGGTCAACCCCGGCAAGCGTATCTCGGCCAGCCAAGCGCTCAAGCACCCATGGATCCAGGTAAAGTAACCATCCAGAGCAAAAAAAAGGGATTTGGGGGGGGGGGGGTATGTGACTCCTTACTTCTTCTTATCCTTATCAGGCCAGGGCACCATTGCAGAAAGAGATACAATCAATATTATTGTAAGTTACAATTAATTGTAAGTCAGAAAATGTGTGCGTTTCAACCAATCAGATTTGCACATTTAGAACACATGATCTGACTTACAATCGGTTGTAAGTAACAATTAATTGTATCTCTTTCTGCAATGGGACCCTGGTCATTTTTGGTAAGATGATGGGGGGGGTGGGGGTGCCTGATTACGCCCCACCCCATGAGATCTCAGCCAAAAAAACGCACCATGGCCACAAAATTTGGCACACAGATGGCGTGTGGCATAATCTACAATACTGCATAATTAGTATTTTTGAAAATAATCAATTTAATTATTTATATTAACCCTAATCCCTAATCCCGATTATTTTTTTTAAATAATTAATTAAAATTTTGAATATGCAAATTTTTGACAAATTTCGGGGAAAATTGGGATTTTCATCTAAAATCAAGAGAAATTACAGGATTTCTTCAGGTTTTCTGTAAAAATACTTTCAAATGATGTTATTCATCATATCCATGTTTTTTATGGTGATAAAATATATCATAAATATGCAAATTAGTATTCCCGGATTTACCCACATTGTTTTCATTCTTATGTATTTTATTGTTTTTTTGTTGTTTTTGTTTTGTTTTTTAAGAAGAATTTATCTCTGAAGTGTATGAATTCAACTAATAACAAAGAAATAATCAAAATTATAATTCAAAGTAACAATTATAACAGATTTGGAGTTTACATGGCATCGGATATAGGAATTACATAGAAACCTGTACAAAAAAATACATTTTTTTGTGACGGTCGAGCAATTATCGACCTCTAAAATCGGTTCTACATGTCCGACCGGGGTGAATTATATATCAAAACATGCGGGAGACTTGAGAGAAAATAGTCATGAAGTTTGAACGTGAAATTCCAAACGGTCTAGATGCACGTCGAAAAAAACGACAGGGGGGGGCCAAAATGGCCCCCCCCCCCCCCCCCCCCCCCCCA